>JAOUZG010032936.1:7183066-7232005 GCA_026289955.1 Argiope argentata | reverse complement strand
CTAATTTTTATAACTATACTGAGAGATTTATAAAAAAATACTATTAAGGTATCCGTCTACGTCTAAAAGGCCACTTTTGGTCAAAATTCACAATTTCTTTTTATTTTTTAACTTTAAAGTACATTTATTTAGCCTTCTAAATCTATTATTATTTTTCTTCTACGATTTTTAGAAATGGAGATATGGAGATTTGAGTAATTCTAAGTAGTCGAAAACGAAACCGGAAGTGCTAACCGGAAGTTGATATTTTTCGTCTTTTTATCAAATATCGTTCCTTAAATCATAAATTAATTTGTTTGTTTTTTCAAGTTATAACAGACTATATGTGTCACTTAAGTTTTTATTAGTTTTCAGCTCTTAATATACAAATGAGATTGGCAACAGTTGTTTCTCAAACATTACTCACGTTTGAAAAAATCTGCTCGTTTCCTGTTATATAAATATATGTCGTTTTCAAGTGAATATTTCTTAGTTTGACCTGAACACTTTTTTTTACTGTTTAACAAGATTTTATTTGGTGTTTCATACATGCTCTAGTTATAAGCAGTCCATATATGGGCAGTGCCTAACAATAAAGGATAGTTAGTGTAAATACCAACGTGGACTTTCCTGTGGAAAAAAAGTTGAAAGAGAGCAACATAAGTCTTCTAAAAAACATTATAAAAATTATTAAATCAAAATACATGCAGCAATAAGATCAAATTTATTTAAAAAATGCTTGCACGGTAAGACTCAAAATGCTAATGAAAGCTTCAATAATCTTTTGTAGACGATTTTTCCAAAAGATATATTTGTGGAGCTCCAGACCTTACACTTAGGAGCATCAATATCAATAATAATTTTTAATCATAGATTTTATGGTCTCAACATTTTTTTTTTTCTGAACTGGGATTAACTCCTGGAAATTATACACTGATAGACTTTCTTTCTCTTGATAAAAAAAGAATCGTCACGTCAAAAGGGCAATCATTAAGTGCCACAAAAGTTGCCAGAAAAAAATTAAAAGCAATGAAAAAGATGAAAAAATATAAAATTGTTAACAAAGAAGATATATTCTATAAATGTGGTACACATTAAAAAAGAATAAATAAGGATATTTTTCATAAAACATAAATAAAATCTTTAAATGCATTTTTTAAGAAACTTATTTTTATAAAATTTTTGATACGCAAAACATGATATCTCAAAAAATTATGAATATTTTTGCATGAAATTCTTTATGCATGTTATTTATACTGTTCTAAAGGCAATGAACTAGGATTATAGTTCTGAGATTAATAGTTTTTAGTTTAGAGCTATTTAATGTTGTTAATATGTGAGAATTTTGATAAATTTTGAGTTAGGAAATACTCGAACAGCTATAACTTTTTTATAAATGCAAATATTTCTTAGATCCTAGTTCATTGCCCTCACTAAAGTTGCACAAATGTTTTATAAAAAAAGAAATTAAAAATATTGATTAGAATTTCGGGTAGCATGTTTTGCATTTTACACTAATTTACTCTATATTTTAAGCTAAATTCCCCCATTTGACTAAGTTGTAAATCAAATAAAGCTTTTTAAATGGCATTAATCCTTGTTCTGACTTGCAATGACCTAGAAAACAAAGTAAAATTTATAATTAAAGGGTTTTTTCAAAAAATTTTCTCCGCACGTAGACGGATACCTTAAGAGAACTATAGGAAAACAAACTTCATATACATTTAAAAATACTTCTCTTTCATCACAAAGATGGGAAGCATACCATGGATACCTCATCATCTTATTAAAAATTGATGATGAAAATTGATGGCGTACAATTGATTACACTTTTATAATATCTTCGCGAAAATTTATTTCTTGATCATGTTCGATTAAATAAAAATTTTGTATAGGCTTTGAACCCTCTACTTAGACATTAAATTAATTAAAACCTGCTCTCTGCTATTTCTTTTGATTTTTGCAGTTGGAAATGTTTGTTTACCTATTTTACAAATATCCTCTGCTCCCTTTAATTTTTTATATAAATGCAGCTTCGTTGAGTTAGAATTGATAATTCAATATTATTCAAGTCGAAGAATTTGAAAATTAATTGTTTGAAAAAGATGCAAGCAAGTTAAATTATTTGTAGTCAACCATGTTACGTTTTTAATTATTTTTCCATTAAACTTTAAGTATTGTATTTTAAGTATTAAAAAAATAGTATATTAATTAAAACCATCCATAAATCGTTAAGTAAATTTAAATAATTTTATTTTTTAAGCATATCCGTATTTATGCTTATATTTGCCCGAAAGACTTATATTTCGGAACAGTAATTAAAATATCCATTTCTAAGGCTATTTTATTGATTGCCGATCGTGTATTTTGAGTCTTACTCTCGAAAGAACAAATGTTTTTATTTTTCACAAGGGAGCAATCAATATTTTTTCAAAAAGATTCAGTGCTGTTATTTAAGAAAATCTGTCAGAAAATTTAGTATATCATACGAATGTGGGACGACTATAGTACTAAAATTTCAAATGCTCGATTCCAGCTACCTGAAAAAAAAACATTTTTTCCACAAGCGGGAAAATAACCAAAAATATTTACAAGAGGATCCTGCGAGAGCTAGTAAGAGTATCCATAAGGACCGGTGAAATTTAAGAATAGATAATGCTTTGTGGAATGCAAAATGCTGCCACGTCTTATCCCATGAAAGAAGATACCCAAGATGATGCAGTTCCCATAAGTTTAAATTTAAACTACATTAAAAATGTTGCAAACTATAAAGTGAAAACGCAGTTGCATCAAAGCAGGAACTATGACTTTTTATGAATAAAAATATAATCCATAAACTCACTCGCTGATCAGCCAGATGCAAGCAAGGACACCATCCTTTAATTTATATCATTCCCCATTATATCAGAAATGCTTTTTTTTAAAGATACGCACTGTACGGCTTTCTGACGTCGTTTCGAATACACTATGCGATAGCAGAAAAATGTGTCCTAGATACCGAATACACCGTGCACTCTTTGAAAAGCCATTTTATATGTTGTCGTTTGATATTGCCAAAAACTATTCCATGTTTTACCCTAATCTATGCAATATTTATTCTAACATGTGGGGAAGCTCAAACCTTATTTAGAAAAATGCGGTTAAGATGGGGATTTTAGTAAGTATTGACCCCTTCCTTAAGATTATCACTCCCCCCCTCCATTTAGTTTTAGTTATATAAATGTCCGGTTTTAGAGCAACATTAGAGCTATTTGGGAACGCACCTCGTAATTTTGACCCCCCCCCTGAGATACCGACACACGAGCTGACATTTCATCATCAAGCCACCACATCACATCACAGCAGCAGAAGATGTTTGGTTCCGTCTGATTTAACGATCACCAGGTCCTCTTACAAGACGGTTCTTCGGGTGAATCGGCTCTCGAACACGAAACCCTCTGATCCCAAAACCGAGACCTTATCACAAGGTCGCCGCGGCCTGAATCCCCACTTTTGACACCGCTTTAAATACTGTTTCTTGAAGCGAGACAGCCAATGATCGATTTGTTACAAGCGGACGAGTGGCACGAACGCGGCGAAAATGGCGACGTTTGGCGAGGAGCCTCGCGCCAGCTTGATTGGTTTGGCGAAAGTAATAGTCTATTAGCCGCTGGAATGTGCGTGTTGTTTTGAGAATTTTCACGAGATTCGGTGCACGCGCTTCTTCGGCTATATAAGGACGAGTAGTCGGAGTGAGTGAGTGAGTTAGTTAGTTGAGAGTCAATTAGTTCAAGTTAGTTAGTTAGTTGAGAGAGTTAGTTCTGAGTTGCTCAGTTGAGTAGTTAGGAAATAAAAGAAATTGCTGAGTTCAATTTTTTCCATTGATTTTTCAATCTTTCAGTCAAATTTTTTAGCTGATTTTTTCAGTCATTCCCGTCCTCAGCTATGGAGGAGGACGGTCCTTCGGAGCTAGTGGATAGTGCTACTCCTTCCCGGAATCGTCTACCGCTGGGTAATGCGAAGCCTCTTTGCACTGAGTTGATTGTTCCTGACACAGAATGTCCCTGCGAGATTTGTACCGAGATTGCAAAGCGGCAAAATTATATCGAAACTGCCCCGTGTGAGATCAATAGAGCTAAAATCCGAGTACAGGGCTGCATAATGGAAGGACAACGCCGGCTGCATGAATTGACCAACGAGGAGATTGAGATGTGGAACGAAACCTTGAAAGTCGCTGAAGGTGAGCGTGACTCTTTATATGCTGTTGGCTGTAAACTTAGGAATTGCGAAAAGAATTTTCAATCCCCCCCTAGAAGAAAAACTGCGAAAGTAAGTACTTCTGACCAAACCCCTAAAGTAATTAATCTGCAAAACAAATTCGAACCCTTAAATGTTGCGCCAATAGATCCCCCTGAAACGATTACGGAGGAAGTAACACCTAAAATCCCCCCAATCATGCTTAAATATACAAAAGACTACAACAAAGTTCTTGAGATCCTCAAATCTAAATTTGGCACAACTAATAATGTTCTGAGATAATTTCATTAAGGTCTTCCCCGACTCCATAGATACTCACAGAGAAATCCAAAAATTTTGCAAAGAGAATGAACTGGAATTTTATGTTATTCCCCCCAGAACAACCCGACCGGTAAAAATCGTAGTAAAAGGTCTCCCAATGGATTACATGCCTGAAGCCCTTGAAAGTCAACTAGAGAGCCGTGGATTTTCTGTTAACAAAATAATTCGCTTAACTCAATTTAAATCCAGGAAACCCCCTCCCCATTCTATTAGTTGAGCTCAATAAAAATGCAATAGTCGATGAAATTTATGACCTCTCTAGCATTGAATACTTAAAAGTCACTATCGAACGTTACAGAGGAAGTAACACAATATCGCAATGTTACAATTGTAACCTATTCGGTCATGTCTCCACTAACTGTGCACTTAAGCCCAGATGCATTAAATGCGGTAAAAACCATCAAACCCGTAACTGCCCGATCACTGAAAAAGTTACTAATCCAAAGTGTATAAATTGTGACCAAGAAGGTCACACCGCTGCCTACAGAGGCTGCCCAAAATTTCCGCGAAACCAAACACTAAACCCCCAACTGAATAGGCAAAATTACTTTGCGGCTAAATATGCTAACTCAAATAACTCCTACTCAGATATGCTTAAAGCAAACATTCCTCAGAGGCCACCAAAACCAAATAATAACCCCCATCAAAATGAATTATCTAACGACTCCCTATCAAATATTTATGATATTTTTGAATTATTAAAAGAAATCAAAACTATCTTCCAATGTTTCCCTAACTTAAAACCGCCATCAAAGAGTTAAAAACAACAGAAGACCCCATGAAAAAACTCCTTATTCTGTTTGAATATATGCAAGCAAATCCTTAAAAATTTTAAGTTCAAGTCTGATATAGTAACTTACTAACCCAGCCAATCAGAACCCACCTTCTCTCACCTCCACGCCTACCCTCTGAGGGTACCTCCATGCTTTCTCCAGTCCATGCCAGTTCGCTCCCAGCCAAGCTCAAGTCATCTTAGCCGTGTTCGAGGATAAGCCCCTGCTGGGGCTAGGCGCCTCGTGAACCCATTCTCCTAAAGTGAGTGAATGAGTTAGTTGAGAGTTTGCTCTGAAATAAAAAGCGTCTCGCTGATTTAAAGGATTTGTGAGCTGTTAACGTTGTATTATTGAGCTCGCTGCGATTTAGTGTTGCTGTGCTATAAGATATCTGTTTTACAGACTGTGTTTATTGTGCGTAAGACTTGCATTTACGCTGTAAGTGACTGTTGACTGCTGGATTGTTATAATCAGAAATTTTTACTCTATCAATTATCCTGTAAATAACTGTAAATAGCTGTAAATAAATTTGTTTGTGCTGTCCTCAAGTAAAGTCCATTCAACCCGCTACGCTAAAAACTTAACAGATTCATCAGAGTCTGCTGACAGAAGCGATGCTGATAGCAGCCAAGGATATTAGGAGCAGATCATTGAAACGGAAATTTACTTCTAATTAAAATTAAAGTGAAGAGCAAAAGAGAGTTTACATAGTACGAGGTTTAGAGTATGAAAAATTCTATTTCGATTCGATTATAATCTCCAGTGGCATCAGTAAGTTTTCCAGGAGATTCTGGACGTGCGTCAAAATAGATGGTACTCATTTCAGAGAAAAAGAATTTTATACCAGAAAGTTTCATCGAAAACCCCACCGCATTTCTACTCACTACAAAGGAAGACATTGAAAACGACTTTGAGAATACTTTGGAACGAACGATATCTAAAGTATTTTTATGTTTACTCAACGTATTATAACGCAAAAATTAAAGTCTTTTTTTTATTTTACCCATGCATTTTGAGACTTTACTTAACATGGAAGAAACATCTCCGATTCTAATTAGGAAGGAGATGTCTTGGAATTTTAAAAAATATCTTGCACCGAGAAGTTTCACTAAAACCGTTAAGAAATTTTTATTTTTGCACAATCCATTTTTAAAAATTAAAAGAAGATGGGTAGATTTCTTTGATAAACGTTTTTCATTCTTGTATTGAACAGAAAAGAATACCGACGGTTGTATTGGAAGTGCACTACTGATGGGTGGTCAAGTAATAACACCATCATTTGGGCAGCTTTTGCTTTATTTTGCGTTGATAATTTTCTGGAATGAGGAGTATAATTCTGCTTTTTATCATGTCAGAGCATGATGTTGTTTTGGAATGCGGTTTTTGGAGTCAAACAAAATCTGGAGTCGAAAAATAGAAAATTTATTATCTGCACGAGCATCTCAAAAGATCAGCTTTTAATAACGAGTTGCCATCGCATTTACAAAAGCTCTGATTAAAAAAATAAGTTAATGGCTACAGAAAATAAACCTAAAAATGTCATTTTAAGCACGTAATTATATGAAATGAAATAAGTCGGAAATACGTTTTTTTTAACAATCAATGCGAGACAAAAATTTCTGGATCGTTTGCAATATTAAAGTGACTCATTCAATGAAACCATTAAAATGAATAAAAATATAATTTAACTTGCATGATCACATGGTGCTTGGTCGTTCAAGAAATGATGTTCTGACATGATATACATTGAAATATGCATTGCAGATTTCTTTTTAATTTTTTATTACAATTTGTTTTGCTTCGGGAAAAAATAATTTTAATTTATATTTGTGTAATTTCTTTTTTAAATTTAAGTAGTACAAGATTTGGAAGAGGCAGCATGGTATTGAGAATAATTTGTACATTTCGACAGATTGGACATACAAATATTCCAATCGTGATCAGATTCCGCAGATTTGTCTCAAACTGAGTTGTTGTCTCGATTTATCGAGAATATCGCATTTCTAGCATTTTAAACATAATATTGATAATATATGTTCAATGGACACAACGGTCAGCCCACAACGTGAGATGTTCATTTCGTCAATTCACATACCACTGAGCCCATTGCATTCTCTAAATACTCGGATCTTTATATTTTCCAAATAGTTTATGTTAAAAGTTCGTGGGAGAAGAGCGGAGGAGAATTCAGACAAAGAGTCCATGCGACATTAAAAATGATTCGAACTCGATGACATCGCCACTGCAAGGATTAATAACAGATGGCAAATACAGACGTCTGCTATTTCTGGTCTCATAGCTTAATCAACGTCCATATATTGAGAATCGTCATCTCCAAAAGTGACCACCCTTGTCACCAAAGCAAAGAAAGCGATACTTCCGCTTGATCCAAATGAGACTAAAATATTCAGCTATCTACCAAACCAAACTGATACCGGTTTACTATCCGTCTAAAGAATCGCCATTCACATCAGGAAAATCTAACAGGAAGCAGAGCATTTGTGTCTTCTTACAATGGATCCTTCGTTCGAACTCGAGTGCCTCGTTGGCCTGGTGGTAGGATCTCGGCTCCTAAGCCTTAGGATTTCAGCTTGACGACCAGAAACCACCGAAAAATCTTGGTGCAAAGGGGTCTGTTGCACATTAAATTCCTTAGGGCCAAACGCCCTCCCGCTGGTGTGGTGTTGAGAGGGGATGCCAGCTCAGGTGTCATGGTTTAAAATTGCAAGGCCGTCCCAAAATAGCCCTAGCCCTTTACAACAGGAAGTTAATGTAACTAAACAGAACTTCGTTCGAACTCGAGTGAGGAAAGAAAAGCAAACCCCAGAACAAGGAATAGAGGGAAGTATAAACCTGTAAAAGAGGCCGGATCACTAGAATAACTCAGAGGTCTGGTGCTCTTCATATTTCAAGAAGATATACAGATGGGTGACAAACTAATACGAACACCCATGGAAAAGGCATTGCCCATTTCAAAAGCGCGCAAATCGCATTTCATTTTGCCCTGCAGTCCGCCACCCTAAAGGTAAGGTATCAGTCGCTCAACAGGTGCTATAGGTGTTGCATGCGTCTACCGCAAGTTTTGAAAAACGCAATAATGACGGACCTGTCAGAGTTTTAAAAAAAAGCATGATTGTTGGTATGCAGTGCGCTGGTTGCTCGGTGACGGAAACAGCCAATTATTTGGGACTTGCAAGATTTACTGTATCAGCCGTTAGACAGCATACACAAAATTCTGGAATGTGGCATATACCAAGCACAACAGTGGACGGAAAAGAAAGCTTACGAGAGGGATAAAATAGTCTTAACCCGCATAGTGATCCGAAAGCGCAAGCATTCGTTATCCCAGATAATGTCTGAGATGAATAGTCATCTTCAGAACCCTATTTCAGTTAGAACCGTCCAAAGAGAGCTCCATGCTTCGAACATGTATGGAAGAGGTGCAATTCGCAAACAGTTAGTATCGGCACGTCTTGTTTTACAGCAACGTCAATGGTGTAAAACACACAGATACTGGACCCCACAACAATGGCAGATTGTCATCTGGTCTGATGAATCCCCGTTCACCCTTTTTCAGACCACCGGACGCGTTTATGAGTGGAGAACGCCCAAAGAAACATTTGCTCCTGAATGTATCCTACCGACTGTGAAGCACAGAGGTGGTTCCCTTATGGTAGGGTATGGGACGCGATATCTTGGCGTGGTTTTGGTCCGTTTGTTACTCTGCATGGGAAGGTAACAGCTGCCCACTATGTTGGTATCCATGGGAATCAGGTTCCTCTATTTGTCCAGAGTGTATTTCCTGGAGAATCCTCATTATATCAAGACGACAACGTTCCTATCCACATCTCTAAAATCATTCAAGAATGCTTTGTAGAGCATAAGGGGGAAATAAGTTATCTTGCTTGGTCCCCTCAGTCACATATTTGAACATTATTGAACATTTATGAGGATATCTGGAGTCAAAACTCCATGCTCGATTCCCTCCACCATTTACGATTTCCGCATTAGAGACCGCTCTCCATGAAGAATGGCGTCATATCCTAGTAGATGTTATTCATGCCCTCTATGCGTCCATCCCGCGTCGCATACAGTCTTTAATACTGTCAAATAGGGGCCCGGCCCGCTATTAATAAAGCTTTTTTCTTCTTTCATAGGTGTTCGTATTATTTTGTCACCCATCTGTACATGTATAAAGGGTAAAAATGCATCAGAAGTGAAATGCTTTGAGAAAATATCTTAGATTACTTGTAAGACAATTTTAAAGTTCTACAATGAAGTGTATTTTTTCCTTTTTTAAATTGTATTGCTATCTGTGTATTATCATAGTATTAAAATGAAATGTCAAATGGAAAAAACAGATAATTTCTCTTTTTATGCTGTAAGGAAACTTGCTCTATCTCGGCGTGGACTGAATGGCTCAGTAATCGAATGCTATGAACTGAAAGCGACAGTTCGCAAGTTGCCTAACTATTGTTTTGTTATTCATTTGCTGTTATTTCTCGTTTGTTCTAGAATGTTTTTATAATTCCTGCATCTTTCTAAATCTGGAGAATTCAAGTCATTATGTTTTGGAGATAAAAAACAGATGTAAGGTTCAGTTCCTTGAATCAAGTTCCGAGTTGAGATCAGCGAATGTTTTCTTTGACTTTAGTTAACACATGGGTTATCTACGCTAATTTCACAAACGCGACAGTATAATAATGGTGTCACCGAAGTTTCTCACGAGATCTGTGGGGTGCAGTGAAAAGTAAAGCCGAAAAAGACGGTTATTCGGGCATTGGTTTTTGAACCTTAAAAATATTTTGGTTTAAACAAGAAAGATTTGATGTAAAAATTTCGTATAAATTTCAAGAACATTCTAGAATTATTACTGAACATGAAGTTATCACTGCTATTATTATGGGAAATCAAACTTCCTCTTTTTTTGTTACATTATACTTATAACAGAGATTCATACTTCTGATTCAATTAAAATACTTTATTTCTTTCATAAAAAGTAAGAAAATATCTATTTTGATCATTTACAAACAAAATAAAAATAACAGTCTTTCAATACATAATCTCAATATCGTCAAAAGATGACGTTTGAAGCAGAGTTTTTAATACTGCAGATAAGGCACACTGTGAAAACCAGGACACCAAGCTGCAAAGAAAACATCAAAAAATTAAACAGGTGAATTCAGCAGCAAATATTGCAGACAACGCACGCTGTCAAAACCAGGACACCAAGCTGCAAAGGAAAATATCCAAAAAAATTAAACAGTTCAATTCAGCAGCAAGCAAGATTGAATAAAAGAATTCTATTATGCAATGAACACAGCGATTCAGACGAGCTTAAACAAAATATTAAAGATAAGTCAACTATTTTCATAATGCAACATGGTGTCTCAAATGGGGGAAAAATACAACAAAAAATTCTTGGTTGATAAATTAAGTAAACAGAAAGGACAAATCAGATAAAGTTTACAACGTAGACATAAGGGGACATTATTATCCATATTCTCAATAATGCGATCTGTTTTTGAAGTTAATACGAACAAAAAATATCACTAGCAAGAGATTGAGGGCAGTATTTGCAAACAATATTTAAATGCACTTTATTTCTTTAAAATACATCGATATTTGATATTCGAATTTTGAATTACGTATGTCAATGTTATTTTTGTATGTTAAAGCTTATAACATATGAAAATAATATATATTATTTTATATGCATTGTTACTTTTAATGTTCACAACTTTTGTTTACCTATGTTTATTGTACAACAACACAATATTATACTCGCCAGAATCGACAATAATTAAAACACAGTATGAACCATATATGTCTGTTTATCGTTGTTTACTGTGCAATAGCACAATATTATGCTTAACAGAAACAATGATAATTATGACACTGTATGAACAGCATATTTTTGTTTACCTTTGTTTTTTGAACAACATCACAACAATATATTTAACAGATGACGCGGTCTGAAAAATATACGATTTCTTTTGGCATAACAGAAATAAGACATTTTGTCTGATGCAACAGACACAACGAACGGATTTAGTACCATTAAACTCAAACAAATCATTTCACTTGAAAGGTTGACTCATTTGAGAAGCTAATCCGTTATAAGAAATATATTATCTTATAGAAATTCTGAATTACATATTCAACATCAATCCACAACCATCTACTTGGCAGACTAAACAAGAACCACATTTGCATCATTCACTCTAAGCCTATTACGCTTTGCTTTTTTCCCTCTGAGAAGCTGCCTGAATCATTGTGCGCATTCTCTGTCCTCAAAGATTTAATGAAGGTACCCAGCAAATATTCAAGTCGGTCGATGACGGTATGTTTCGATTCATAATTGCAGATGAATTAACGCATAAGTGAGATGCTCTTCACGTTGCATCACCGCAAGTTCATTTGATATTGTCATGGTGACGTCGTCATTCAAGTACACTGCATGCCTAGGAAGATCGGGGCTCGTCATTTTTGGCTATTACCAAAAGTCTAGTGGAGAAGGAAAAGGGTCTTTTTTTAAGATAAATAGATAGAACCTATAATATAGTACTGCGATTTGAGTCTCCTATCCTCATACTTTATAATGCGATTCGTAATTGAAATTAATACAAGCAAAAAATATCACTATCAATCAGTTGTGGACAGTGATTACAAACAAGACTTAACTGCATTTTATGTCTCAACAAAACACCCATGATATATATAAGATTTAAGACTTCCAAATTTGTCATTGATGCTATCCTCGCTAATCCACAGGCCCATCTAAGTTGACGCCGAGACTTACCATTGGTCCAATCTTTTTCTCAGCTACCACTACTTAAACAGATTTTTCCCCGCTCTATCATTCGGCCATTCTGTCTCCAGCCATGGAGGGAGACAGTCGCAGCGAGAGCGGTCGCTCCAGTACTCTCTCTAAGAGCACCCGGACTTCATTGAAATCCAGCTCGTTTATTCGTGCACCGCCCATCAATCCTAACGTTGTATGTTCTACCCTGATGTATGATGAAAATCAAATTCTTAAATACAGGGAGAATATTGAAAAAGAAAATTCCTATTTACAGGAGTTAAGGCACCACAAAAAAGAGCACTCCGCGGAGTATCTTAAAGTAGTAAACATGCTCAAAGAATATCAAGAAAACTCACAGCCGTGGAAGATGATTCTATCAAATCAGGACCGTGCATGATTAAAGGATGCACCAAACACCAGATAAACTTTGATCAATTCATTATGGAAATTGATGAAACCCAGCCAAGTACGAACAAAAGGATGATTGATAAGGAAGGCTTTCAAACTGTCCCCCCGAAAAAATTTGCCAAGCAGCCGAAGTTAGATAGCCCAAAAAAGAACGTCCCAACTGAAAACAAGTATCAAGCCCTGGAAAAACTTGTTGAAGAAAAGACGGATAAACACACCATACCTCAAATAAATCTTAAACTTTCAGACCATTATAACTACACCCTTCAAACCATCTATAGAGAATTCCCTGGTACAGAAAACAAGCTTGTCAAGGATTTTATCTCAATTACCCCAGCAAACCATACCCAAAGAGGAAATAATTAAATTTCTTGATGACTCTGGTGAAGAGTACGTCCTCTCCGAAAGCTCCGAAGACAGACCATTGAAAATTATCATAAAAGGACTCCCCGTAACTGCTGATAAAGAAGATATTATACAAGAACTACAGGAATTAAATTACACCGTAACCCGAATTTCACAACTCCGTAACTACCGATCCCAGACCTTATATCCAATCTTCCTCCTGGATATCAAGAAAACTCCCAATGCTAAAAATATTTATAACGAAGCCCACCTCCTTCACCTCAAGATAAAAGTTGAAACATATAGGAAAAAACCCACCGCCACTATGTGTTACAACTGCTGTGGTTTTTATCACTCCGCCAAGAACTGTAAGATGCAACCTAAATGCTTAAAATGTGGTGAAAAACACACAACAAGGGACTGCCAAATTAAAGAAATCATCCAAGACCCGATATGTATTAACTGCAACGAAAGAGGCCACCTTGCTGCTTGGAAAGGATGCAAGAAATTTCCCAAATTAGTGAACCAAAGAGGCAAACAAACATATGCAGAAATCGCAAGACCTATCGACAACAGAAGAAGAAATCCCCCACTCCCAGAAAAATTGTATCATCATAGAAACTCTCAGCAAATCATCCCGGAAACCGAAAAATACCGAACTTTGGACACCCCCACACCCTCTACTATACAAGAAATAAAAGAAGCTTTTGAAGCTCTCAAAGAAATAAGATCCATCCTTCAAGACTTCCCTAAACTAATAACAGCAGCAAGATTAGCAAGGCAAACGACAGACCCCGAAAAGAAGAAGCTAATCATCCTCAATGCTCTCATAGACTAAGTTCCAATTTCTCGCAATAACCCGGTTCCCTGATTGGCCAACAACGAACAATAGATTATCCCCAACTTTTGCATCATCATCATCATCCAAACACTCATGGTATCTCCCTCACCTCCACCCCTAGATGCTCAACTCCCATTGGCTCAGAAAGACCTCCTCCCAATCCACGGAAGACGTGCTTCTTCAGTGAAGTCAGAGCTTCATTAAGTCCAGGGCATTCATGCTGCTAGGAATTTCATGCACCAGGACCTTGGGGATAGCCCTGCTGCGCAGGGCGGGTGCCCCGTCAAACCTTCCATCTACCTTAATCTCTATCATTCGGAGCATCTTGCTCTACCGGGTGGCGTCGTTCTCCGGGCATCTTCAAACGAAGGCACCTTTGTTAGAAACTTTTGTTACTCTACAGCTACTGGTACGTGTTTGACTTTCTTATTTCTAATATTTGTTCGTTTTTTAGTGTTTGTTGAATTTATAATTTGTTTTATTATTACGTGTCTCTTTTTTGGATTTCTCTGTATTTTAGTAAATTCGATGCTTCTTAGACTTTGGGAATTTTTCGGGTCATGGATGGATTTTCTTTTTTAGAATATAGTCAAATCCGTTTACAGAAAAAAATTCGATTTTTTTTGAAATCCCTGTTTGCTGATGACCCTAGTCTTCAGGCCGAATTTCTTTTAATTTACTTTCGTTTCGGTTTTGTTCACTTTCATATTTACTTTGATTTCTATTTCAGTACTACTTTGGTTGCTTTGGTCCATATATATAGATAGATAATTTTAAAGGAAATTCGTGCCCGAAAAGAGAAGACACTTTAATTTTTTTTAAATTTAGCTTTTATTCCATCCATAATTCATGTGCAAACTAAAAGCGACTGGATATGTCAACCCTAGAGCACAACATAAATAAGAAAAGAGAAAGAAATATTTCCTCCGATTACTATATATTATAATAAGGATTTCTTTACACGTGGTGATTTAATTAAGGGAGAATTTGGTATATTTAACAGAATTTGTTTAGATCGACAGATTTTTGCTCCTTCACTCGAAGTGTAGGAGCTTACTGATTTCAGTAAATTTTACAGAGCTCATGTAACATAATTAAATAAAAAAAGGTGGAACTGAATCAGTAAATAAGAGAACATTTTATAATTAAGTTAATCCAGGCTAAATTAAGACAATAATTAATCCAGATTTAATTAGATTTCGTAATATCATATTTTTTTATATAATACAATTTTTGAAATACTTATGTAAATTTTATTTTAACAGGTTAACATGCACATAAAAATGGTAATGTATATAATTTTATACGCCTATGTTTTTTTGACCAAAAAATAAAATATTAACAATTAAATATGTTTTTTTTAAACTTTACTTTTTTACGATTTGAATGTCTGAATAATAATAACAAATTTCAAATCCAACATACATGTTGCGGCTAATGTAATTAATCGGTAATTATTAACAACAATGTTTCATTGACTTTTCACATTGACTGATTATTATTAATAATTACCAATTATTAATAACCGATTAATTGCACTGACCATAATATATGTTTATTTATTGCAGTGAAATAATTATCTCCTAACCTTCTTTATCAATCATTCTATTTTATTCTTTTCCCATTCCCTAGTACCACCTAGTACAGAATATTCGGTTACTACGTCATTTATGACATCATCACTAGCCATGGTAAACAGATTAAATATAAATGACAGAAAGTATAGACATGTAAAGACTTGTACCGAGTGAAGGTCATGATACGAACCTGCGACGCTAGGGCCAGTAGCCGAATAACAGGACCATAATACAAAAGTCGACTTCGGTATCGTAGATGTTATCTGGCTAAGAAGCTAGCGTCACAGTACTCCCCCACCAGTAAAGCAGCGGAGGGACGAACGATTTGTTATAGCGCCAAGCTTTATGGCGAGTTGCTGCTTGCTTGCGTCAATGACTTTGCTTTAGTCATTTAGTGTGTCTGATGACTTTGCTTTTGCTTTAGTTATGTTATCTGACGACTTTGCTTTGCTTATTTGCTTGTGTCAAGTGTGTCTGACGACTTTGTTTTGCTTTGCTTGCTTGTATGAAGTAGGGTTGGCAGCTTTGTCTGCTTGCGTCAAGTGATTTTGACGACTTTGTTTGTTTTTGCTGCGGGTAGATGGCACCACGACTGTTGCAGGCGGTTGCGTTGCCTAAGTCACCAATGTACCGTGTGAAGGGCGATACAAACCTGCGACGCTAGGGTCAGTAGCCAAGTAATATGACCATAATACAAAAGTTGACTTCGGTATCGTAGATGTTATCTGGCTTATGAAGCTAGTGCCATAGACTAATTTGATTTTAAAATTTCCATGCGTGATTTCATCTCCCTTTACTCAGTAACAAATTTCTTTTTGGACTTTCATCTGAAGCTTCACTTCTTTTGCTACAGTTTGGTTGCAATTGTGTAGGGCATCATTTGATCGAACTTAGGAAAAATGATTTTATTTTATCATTGGACAAAATTATAAGCCTAAAATCGTTCTCGCGACTGATTTAAGGAGAACAATTTCAAAAAATTCTTTAAAAATGATATTCCATATAAAGCTTTCCTCGGCTTTAAAATAGTGTAATATTCCACTAAAAATACAATTAATAATGGAATTATTGAATAAATGTTATTTTGGTAAATATCAGAAAAGATGATGAATTTTCAAGAACTGAATTTTCTGACATTATATTCAAAGGTATTTCAATATGGAAAAATAAACGTTTCTTTGACAGAAGTGTGGTATTTCTAAAAATCTAAAAAAAAATAGTCGAATTTTTAACTGTATAACATTTAAGAAATCACTGCAGCACATTATTATCAATATTGGATTCATAAATATAGGTATGTAATGATAAGGCTTATTTGTTCTCATAAATATTAGGAATTTTGCGCAAATTAGGTGTAAATATTTCTGAGTTGTTGTGTAAATATTGAAAATATTTGTAAACAGTTTAATTGTATAAAATTAATTGTAACGGAAGAAAGGCTGTTATATGGGAATTTACAACAGAAGATCGCCATATTTGACCAATTTGGTGATTTAGATGCGTTGGTGACTTAATGAAATCTCTAACGATTTTTACTGTACGCTAAAATGTGCTGTTGGAAGCTAAGAAATAAAGATTTGTTCTTAGAGAATAAGGAAGAAATTTCTAGACTCGTATGGAACGAATGCGCCCTTTATGCGCTTGCCCCTCCCATTTTAATAGGACGCTATTTAAAAGGCGCTTCTTAAAGGCGAGACTTAATTGAGTCCGGAGGCTAGGCTTTGTTGGTTGGCTTAGCTTCAGACAGCGTCTTTTCTCAGTAACGTATGATCTATAGTTTGCTGAAATTTTTATTACAATAAGAATTTTATTACTTTATTTGAAATTAGTGAATTAAGTAGAGTTAATTCGCTGTGAATTTGTAACTTGTGTGGCGTATATTTAATACTCGTTTTCATAGACAGTAAACCCTGCATCTTCGAATCGCTTTTGTAAAAGAATTATTTTCAGTAACAATACTCTATATTCATTTTAAAACTTTTTAAGATTCTCTTTTTTTTTAACACTGCTTTCCTTTTCTTTTCTTTTACTTCTGAGAATATAGTAGTTTGAAAATATTAGTCAATAAATTCCTTTTCTATGTTCCTTCCAATCTCGAAAATTTGCAATCAAATGTGTTTATTACTCAAAAGCACTTTCCATTAAAAGTTGTGAGTTAATTTAAACTCAATTGCATTTCTATTTAACACTGAATTCAAAAATATGTAATCATCATTATATAAAAATTAAATCCAAGTATATTATCTCATGGTACCATTATTTCTATAGCATAAGCTAAAAAATGTTTGAATACTTGCTGATGATACTTCTGAACATAGTTCTAAAGAAACCATGATGCTGAAATATCTGAATTGAAGAAATAATGTTGAGGCTTTTTTTTTCTTGATTTAGAATATAGCGTTGTAATATAATTGATTGTATAATATTTTGAAAAACTTGTATATTCAACTTTTTTCTATTATTCACTTACTTGTATCAATAAAACAGCTACTGCTACCCCACCAACGAGGGCAGCTTTGCTCTTTAAGAAATCAATGACAGCACCGTAGCATCCCTGAAAGCGGATAAAAATTAATCAAGAAAGAATAATGAAAACAACAGAAAATATGAAAAAATTATTATCATGAATGAAAAAGAGAGGTCAGTATTTTTTTAATTTCATTTTTATAGAGGAATCCATATTTGAAATGGTTTAAAATTATTTCCGAAAGAGTCTAAAAAATCCATACTTTATATAACACTAAACAAATATCTCAAGACATCAATTGTTTCAGCTAAATTTCTGAATTTAAATTTCGATGAAATTATAATTTTTTTTAAAAAAGCATAAAAGACAATAATCTGTATTTCACAGTATTTCAATCTCAGATATCTGTGATATGAAGTCGCACTTGAATTTCAATATAAGTATTTTTTTATTGTTAATTTTAGGACTTTATTCCACATTACTAAGAAACTGTGGGATCATTCAAAGATGTACATTATTTCAGCTTCTCTAATTTACACATCACCCCTATGTTGATGTATTGGCATGATGGTAACTCGCATTCCTTGTGATCTGCATGTCTGGGCACGAGTACCGGTTCGGGTATGGTTTTATACCATTGTTCTATCTGTGATATGTGTGACTGTGCCCATTTGTAGAAAGGAGCTGTGCAAGCGACTGAGATGAGTGTGTAGCTAGGACGCACTCTCGGACCTAATTGGCGCTACTGAAATAAGAGACGTAATCTCGGCTTTAAATCGCTGGCAGCGTCAGGGAGCAGGTGCCTTTAAAAACAACCACCACCGTCAAATGGTTTTTCTATCATTTTATTGTCCTTGGGTCATGTTATATTCGGCTTAATTAGATTTGTTAACATTCTATTTTCAAGCTAAACGAGCTCTTTATGCTTTAATTTCTATGCAGTGCCTTTTGTTTGTGCAAACATTCATTATATTTTTATAAAAGATTTATTGCCAAACAAAAGCTATTTTTAGACCTATAAAACGACCTTTGGAATGATAGTGTGGTCTTCACTTCTGAAAAAGTAAAAAATTCGATTTCTAAAAAGTGACTCAGAAAGTTTAAAAGTGTATGTGTTCCTGCTCTATTATATCAAGGGGGAAGCCTATTCGAGGTGGCTGCCCCAAATATTTTAATAAAGATGGCATCCTTTTACTTAACTCTGACAAGAAACCTGCAGAGTAAGGCAAAGATTGCCTTACACGTCATTGTCGAATAGCACTTAAGAAAAATTAACCTTCGGCTTGCATTTACCATTTTACCATTACCATTCTCTAAATCTAACGTATTATCCTGAATGCAGCTAATAAAATATAAAAAGCAAATGTAGGCTTTAGACGCACTTTCCTCCACCGATTGTAACAAAAATTTGACAAAGAATTACAATTGCAGTAGCAAAATCGCATGCAAATTTGACCTATTTAATTCATGGCGGTTTAGAAGTAAGCGTTTGTACAGATAGACAAAGGGCAAACCACTCATTCGATTTGGTTGAAAATTTGACAGGCATATTCTACGGAAATGCTATATCATGCATTGAATTTTATTTATCTGGATTTCTTCGTTTTGTAGTAGTAAATGCGTCAACTTATATTCGAACACTCAGACAAGCAGAGCGCAAAATTTGATACCAAAATTACAGATTTTATGTAAAGACCATGTCATTCGTCTAGCTCAAAGTGTTTTTGAGTTTTCTTCATCACAGGCAGAATTTTTTTGTTTTTCACAATATACTCACGCAAGTCTAAAACGTGGAAATTCGTCAAAAATCTATTTCGAATTTTTTTTGACGATTACAGATCTTTCTCTATATTTCGTATAAAAAAAGAAAAACGTATATAAAATTGTCTTCTTTAGAAACAGTTTCAACTAAACGAAAGTGTTAAAAAAATAGTACCTTTGAGTAGGGGGTGGCCGAACCTTTGGGCGTACACGAGCCCGGGATTGGCTTAGGATGTAGAGGATCAAGACTGTAATCTCCAGGTCCATCAATACCGCAACACTCAAGCTGTTTCCATTGTTAAGTAAATGAATAACAAAATAAAATTAGTATATGAAAATAAAGATAATTAAGTATGAACAAACAAAACTAATAATGGAAGTAAACGAATAGATAACTCAAATAAGCCGCAGGAATGATCTCACCGAGACCGTCTCAAAATGCCCAAAAAGGTTGCAGCCTCTTCTCGCATGCGAATTTCGAACTTTCTACAACACGGTGAAAATCCTCAGTGCTTAGATTTTTTTTTTTTAGAGTTCCCTTCATAAGAGTTCAGCACTTCATAGAATGGCATTTAAAATTTAACCCTTCACACTCCGATGGTGCCTCTGAAGCACCATTCAAGATGGAGCATCATTTTGAAGTTTTATTTATTCATTTTTTTAAATTTAATTGTTAAAAACGCCTACCTAATGGCTAAGAGATGTAGATTCATTTTTCAAAGAAATTCGACGTAAAAGAATTATGTATATTTATTTTTAATGGCAATTAACAAATCTTTGTATTAGGCGAATAATTTTGCATCAAATTATTTTTCGGGGTGCAAAGGGTTAATATACATTACGATGAATATATTTATTATAGATTTTAATTAATATGGATCAACAAGAATTTTGGAATTCGTTCAGCTTAAGTTTGTAAAAATTGAGATCAAGAATATTCTACAAAATGTGTGGAAGCTCTTTTGCACATTAACATAATTAATTTACTGAGATAATGAACTGTATTATTACTATTGTCTGTTGTCTTATTACTATTTACAATAATATTTTATTTATACCGTTATTTTACTCTTCACTTTTATTGAATGGTCAATTTTTTACTTATTTTATTTCTCTTGTTCTTTTACTATATTATTATTATTATTTATTACTTAAAATCATTTTGTTAAAGTTTACATTATTATTTACATTTTATTACTTTTTAAACTTGCTATTTCTTTTAAGTTTCATGCCTTTTATATTTTCTAAATATTGCTACAACTGTAGATTTCATACTTTTTAAATTAAGTATTGTCGATTTGTAAGAGAATTTTGTCCTGAGTGTGTCATTAATTTTCAGTACACGGGAGAAGCAAAAAATAATCAGTTATAAAATCTTTTATACCAAAATATACCTGTACATTAAATCCGAAGTTCATCATCATAATAATTTTCAGTTTAAAGTTTCAAAATCCGATTGAAATAACAAAACTTTTTAAATGCTGATACTGTTATGTAATTAAAAAATACTCTTCGAATATAAAGAGAAAATCATATCTCAGAATATTTTTACCCTAGATTGAATGAAATCAATGAAGATTTGTTTGTTTTTATCTTCAGTTATATGTTGCAGAGCATCTTTAGCTTTCAGTTTGATATCTTCTTGCACCTAGGAACAAAATACAATATTTTTTAATAAAAATAATAAACAAGATTTTTTCCTATCTTATGAATGAAGTATTTGCAGAAATAAAATAAATAAAAATGGAATATTAATTTATATGTGACCTTTTAATTAATCACTAATTTTTTAATATATCTCTCATCCGAAAATTTTAATTGCCTTAATGATCGATAGATGGCGCATGCAATACATTTATGATGTATAAGCAAATTTTTTATAAGTAACGCCATCTGGATTTTTATTTGAAAATGTTCGATTCGAAAACTTGGAAACAATTATACGATTCGAACACCATAGTAAAAGACAAATTAAATATAAGAAATAAATATAATAAATCACATACCTATTTTATTATATTTAATTCGTATTGATTGCTTTTTTGAGTTGTCACATTTACATTTTCTGTAACAGACCGAAAAATGACTAACCCCATTTAATTTGATTCAAAAATTAATAAGTGTCTATACAAGTCTAATCCATATTCCGCATTTTATCCATACAGCTTTCTTCGTTTTGTCGTTAATTGCTTTCACGTATATTCGAACAGCTGGACGGACAGACTTTTCCCAACTGGATTTAGTTCAAAATTTGAAAGAAATCTACAAATTTGGAGTAAATATATCTACCAAATTTCACCCACTCTAACTCAAAGTGCTTTTAAAACGTGTTGATTCAGTTTAATCTTATAAATACCCGGATCAGGATTGCCTGGTTGGTAGAGCGTTGGACTTGTACTCCTTAGGTTACGAGTTCAAAACTCACCGGCCAAAAGGATTCCCCAAGTGTGTGGCGGCTGGCACTCGTTAAATCTGTTCGTGGTCGCAAAGTCCTCCATGTCGAGAGTAATACCACTAGGGGTATTGGATCAGAGGTGATCGTTCTCTGTTCCAGATCTAAATTACGATCTGAGATGAATGAATGAATGAAGATCCGCACCCTAAAAAGGATCATGGCGTGTGTATAACTAAGTCGTACTCTTAGCCCTAGATGGCGTCACTTGTAAAACAAGAGACGTATATCTCCGGCTTAAAGTCTACTGATGTATCAGTGGGGCTTGTCCATGGCAAGTGCCAACAATAATAACAACATATTAATACTCCGTTGTAAAACAACACTAGAGTTGTTTTGGGACGGACCTCGTCCTTCTGAACAGTGGTCAGATGTCGACGATGACACCTAGGCTGCCACTCCCTTCTCCACTAGGAAACCAGCGGGTGGACATTTGGCCCTGATGGATTTAATATGCAACAGACCTCCTTACACGAGGGTTCTTCAGTAAAATCGGATTTAAAACCTGAAACCCTACGTTTAACGAGCTGAGAACTTACCAACAGGCCACTACAGTCCTGTCAAAGTTGTCTTTGTCACGGAGAGCTGACAGACCGTTCCGACGACCTGTTCGTGTCTGGAGACAGGCACATCTTACTTCCCTAGTGATTTTCTGGTGTTCTCAGATGTTTTCTCATTTTACCGACAATTTGAGGGAAGTATTAAAGCTGCCTAAGAAAAACACCGTTTTCTTTCGCTTTCTGCATTAAAAAGAATAAATCGATATCCCACAGGAAATACATTCAACTTTATTTATTCCATTTTGGGATTGAACTATATGTTGCCATCTGCAAACTGAGACAGCTAAAAAATATTACTTAAATAACGTTGCCATTCTAAAATAAATAAATAAAAATATTAATATGTTTTCAACAGGAAGCTCCAGACTGCCGTCTACAGGAGAAAGTGATCCTACAATGGGACAATTGGCAGATTAATGACCAAATACGTAAAACCACGGACCGTCGGAACTTGGCTCAAGAGGGCGATAGCAGAGCTGAAGATTTGAGAGTTGATTATCAGAAATTTTATCTATTACTCAAGTCTATTCATGAGAGGTAACAACCGGCAGCAGAATTCACGGAGAGGGTGTCGGAGAACACTCAAGTCTCTTGAGAGACAGCGCGCATATATTTGCTAGTAAGGAAACTAAAGGCAAAACAAGAAAGAAAACGAAAGAAGGAAATTATCGACTATGAAATATTTTATTATAAATGGTATAAAATTTCACCTATAACTTTTTTGAGAATGAAAAAAAACTTTTTTTTAATTTAGCAGCTCTTAGAGGGTTAAAACTAGTTTTTCATGTTGTTGCTTTAAATATAAAGATATTGAATCAAAAATTCCCTAATATAATTAATAATATTTAAAATATTCTTTTTAAAAATACTTTATATTATACCAAAGCGGAAACACAAAAGACCCTATCAATATAAAGTACTTTAATTTCTACAATTCCTGGGTGGTATTTAGAATTTTAAACAATGTAATGTCAACACTTTATTCCAACAAATTTTATGAGTCATTTTTAAGAGAAATAAAATTGTAATGGGGTCAATGCATGTGACGTAAATAGCACATGTCATGTGACTTCTGCGCATGGCATTTAAATCTTCTTCCGCAACGGTTTCCTCGATGAGTCTGTCATTAATGCCAGCCGCCAAGTATGAAGCGGAATTTTTGTTTACATTTGTAATTATAATTTTGTGTCGTTTTCTTTCCTCTTGTTAATGTTAAAAAATGAAATACTGATGTGCTGCTGGATGCTTTAATGTGAAACACAAGTTATTGCTATGATAAAATGCATATTTTTAGTTTCCTTTTAACAATCATGACAATGGTTGTTAGCTTTGGAGTAGAAGGTTGTTGTTTACGAAGTTGGTTAATTAGAATGTTGCTATTGTTAGAATGAAATGTCATTAGTTTCTTTATTTAAACAGAAATTTATTGTTATCATAATATCATGCTATACTATTGTGCACTTCAGTGATTTCTGTTTTAAAAAAATATAGGTCTTTTCATTGAAAATCAACTTCTATAGCAATATTTGTTATATATTTATTATTTCCAATTTCCTTGCTGCATGGAGGTTTCACTTTTTTTTTCTATTTCTTTAACCTATTGATTTTTAAACATAAAATTCGATAAAAACATATTCTTTCAACTCCTCTTTATATCCTGTTTTACTTTTATATATATTATAATCTTATTCTTGTTTATTACATTTATTGTATTGTATGCTGTTAAGAAGTTGTAAAATATGCAACCAATAGGTGGCGCGCACGTAGTGTACGAGTAGCCGTGAAATAAAGTGTGAACTATTGGAAGATGCGAGTATCATTCTTGCCTTTGAGTATCAATCCGAAATCCGAGCCAGTTACTCTTGTGATACAGTCCATATGCTTTATTTTATATAAGGCATAATTTTATTTGTTTGTTCTTTGACGATTTATATAAGTTGAAGTGAAATAACTGGTTAATAGGTTGCATAGATAAAAAAATGATATCTATACCTTTTATATTTCATAATTTGCAATTGTAAACAAAATTTATTCAATATAAAAAATTTGAGTTTCATGTTTTTTCTTCTAAAGTCCCAATATTAATAAAACTCATTACTTAAGAAAAAACGTTATAATTTTATTGGTAAGCTTCAAAATCTTAACTTATCTAAGAAAAATTATTTTTCAAAACTATATTCATAAAATTCAGCATACAGAGAAGGATATGTTCTTTTTTTCTGTGATTTAATATTTAAATTTTTAAAAAAATGTAATTTTACAAAACTACAGCCATAGCCAATTGTCAAACTGTATCTTTTAGAGAAAAAAAAGAATAAAGAAAGTAAAGAATAAAGGGATAGGAAAGAAATTAAAAAGCGATATTAGTTAATTAGACAAAAACAATAATTGCATTGAAAATACAAATTGAAATTTTAATTTAAGAAATGAAATCACATTACTACGAAAGTTTGGTAAAAATTCAAAATATTAAATTTTAAAAAATATCAAAAGTTTTTAATAATTATTAGGCTAGCGTAACATTCAACTGGAATGCTTTCATCAACGTTATCGGCAGACATCCCGCTATGCGCAGAACGGTTGAAAATTGAGCAGGATCCGTTTGTTTAGTACATGGCACGTGATCCATGAATTGATCTCATTAAAAGGCCAAATTTATTATATAGCATTAATTTAAAAACTTGCATATACTTACATTTTGACTAGCGACAGATGTCCATACAAGCGCTACTACAGCGATTTCCAAAATTATGATAATGATCATAATGACAGAAAACTGAAATCAAAACAGAGCACTTTGAAGCAAAGCATAATCTAATATATATTCGCATTAAAATTAAAAATAATATCCTGGTCTAAAAACAAAGTAGAAAGTGATTATATATATATATATATATATATATATACACATAAATATAAATATATATATATATATATATATACATATTTGTAAGTGTTTATATATATATATATATAGGAAAGGAAAGGCTACACTTGCATTTTTTTTTTTTTTTTTTTTATTTAAAATTTACATATTCGATAATTGAGCAATAATAAACTTAATACAACAATAACTTAAACAATAATTGATTAGTGAATCGAATTAATTTCATTGAAATCGTGAATGAAAGTAAAAAATTCAGTGCAATAAAATGATGCAATCGATCTTAAATTTGAAGAAAACATATGATTTTTAATTATAAATGAATTTTTGATATGCAATTTTCTTAATGCCTATGTAGTTTTGAAAAAGATAACGATCTACACTCCCATTAAAATTTCAATGTAATTCCAAATAACAGATTATTGAAAAACCTCTGCTTACAACATTTAAATACACAATTTAACACTAAAAAACGACTTAACAGTATGATAAAAAGTATGTTAGTAATTATACAATTTTAATATTTCTTATATAATAGTCTTATTGCCAGTAGAAAATAATTTTTTTAAATAAATTTTCTTTTATATTTTACATTGTCTTCGTTAGATGGCAGCACCACAGAAAATCAAAGAATACTAAGTTATAGCAGAGTTAGCTTGACACCAACAGTATCAAGAATTCAAATGAAAAAAAAATTTTTAAAGGAAAATCGAAGAACATATGACATAAAACTGATGAATCAAGTTATGATCTAATTCACTGAATTCTACTAACTTGATATAAAGGTAAACTGTGCGTTTTAAAACATAATTTTCACTTCATGCTTGTTTGCATGGTGACACTGAGAAAGATGAGTCTTCTATTTTTGATAATAGTGAATGGTTTAAAAAATATGAAATCCTTATTTTTTGCGCCTAGAAATTACTGATCAAACCATCAATTTATTCACCAATTAATAAAAAAATTGCTTGTCAGAATTGATTTATTGAATTATTCTGTTGTCAGGGCCGGCCTTCTCAATAAAGGAGCCTATTTGCAAGAAACTATTTGGGGGCGTAAATACAGGTATGTAGTAATGTAGAAATAAAAAGTACAAGCACGCGCATATATTATTATTGTAAGTTTAATTTGCTGTTAATTAGTTCCGGAAAATTAATTTTTCTCTCATTAGAATTCTCTCTCTCTCTCTCTCTCTCAACTTCCTTTTCGGCGCCTTAATACAGCAAGAGCATTTAAGCCTTCTGTGCCCGATTCCTGTCCGAAGACCATTCCTTATTAATTTTAAGTTTGTTGAAAGAGTACTCACAACTCTCCCTGAGGAATTAAATAATTAATTTAGAAAGATAGGAATTAATTTGAAATATGTTAAATCTATCTACTATTTGTGCAATAAAAGTACCAATCATTCTGTTAAAAAATGGCATATAAATTCCTTCGTCGGGTTTTATAACTTCATCTTGCTATTTAGGAATTTAATTTTTCTTTTTCCCAAAAAGGCTTAGAAATATTCTCATTACCTCTTTCCCTTCGTCTAAAAATGTATTGAATTTTGGACTTCAGCTTTAATTTTGTTGAATAATATTAAACCAATCAATATAATTTGCTTTTGATCAAAATAATTTATTGATATTAATATTTTAGAGCTAGCCTTATAAGCCAGATAGCATCTACGATACCGTAGTCGACTTTTCTATAATGGTCATTTTACTCGGCTACTGGCTCTAGCGTCTCAAGTTCGTACCGCGACCTTCTCACGGTACAGTATATTTGAACAGTATTGCAAACCATAATATTAAGCATCAAATAAATGTCACTTCTGGTATTGAATCCCCCAGGCTTTCAACTTCGAGAGTGACATTTGCATCAATAAACTCTTTTACGGCATTAGAAATTTTTCAAACTATGTATACACTCTTTTTACCGAATCGGTTTTGGATTCCTTTCGAATGTCCCGTTTTAGTTTAAGAATAATATTTTTGTAGATGCAGAAAATAAACAATTTAAACGTAGCAATACACCAAAAAATTACAATATGCGTTACTGGAAGTGGCATCACAGATTAATAAAGCAAAAGAATGTAATCAGGAAAGAACCCAAACTGCATTAGGGCTCAGAGCTATTATTTTAAATTGTACACCTTACATTTTCCTTTCATATTGCTACGATTGCTGTATGCATGTCCACTACAATTCATATTGTCTGAACCAAGGTTATTTAATGTTTTCAAAAGAATTTTTTTTATCTCATCTCATCAATTAATTATTTTATATATATTATTATAATATATTAATTATATTGTTATCTGTCTCGTTGGTAATTTCTAAAACCCCCCGTAACGACTAAAAGACTAATTTATAATTAATCTTTTTCTTCAACATTCGTTTACCTAATAATGACTGGAATTTGTTCCTTATAGGAAATGTCAGGAGTACATCTAGATACTACAGTAAGTGGACGCTTTTATACCATCTATAATTTTATTAAAGATTTCATTTCCTATTACAGAAATTATTTAATAAAGCAAAATTCACTCATTTTTGAAATTTTTATTCACTTTATATGATCCATGAGCCATTGGCACAGAATCGTATTTACTTAATAATTAGATTAACTTCAATAATTTCTTCTTTTTTCCCCCTTTTCTTTTCTGCTAATTTTCTTTTTTGACACCCAAAATTACATGTTCTTGTCATGAATATGATAAGATCTAACACTATTAAATATTTTATAGCATGAATTTTCAAACACCTCTATTCATTCTTACTTAATAGGTGAAGTAAATGACGATAAATTATTGCTTTAGGTTTGTAATATGTTGGATACCTGCATTAGACAATAAGATAATTTTTTTAAAGTTAAATTTCTTCTTGTCTTTCTATTATAATCCAGAATACATTTTATTTATTTCTATTATAATCCAGAATGTTATTTTAGCTCTTGATCATTTTGGGGCCCCTCAATCCCGAGGCCCCGGTGCATAGCCTCCGTCGCACCTCCCAGAAGGCGGACCCTTATTGCTGTCTATACGTGATTTCGCTTTTCAATCGATAGATTGTGTGTTTCTTATATATCTATATATATATATATATATATATATATATATATATATATAGATATATATATAGAGAGAGAGAGAGAGAGAGAGAGAGAGAGAGAGAGAGAATAAAATTTATTAACTTGATTCAGAAGACGATGGCATTGATACTGTAGTTGTTCCACCAGAAAATGCAGAAGCTAGCGATGAAGAAGGAAATAATTATGTTTTACAAAATGATACAGCAGAACAAATCGAAATACTCTTAAAAAAGAAATATAAATTCTTGAAAACCAGTAGTTGGCTTTAAAAAAACGCTTGAAATGGGAAAAAAAGGAGCCAGAAAATATACTTAACCAAAAAAATGAGAAAAAAGATAGATTCTAAAGCGTAAAAATGATAATAGAAAGTAAAACTTACAGAGAGATTTTTTATCTATTTTTAGTACTGATTTATCTTCACTTCTCGTAGATCAGACAAATTTAGAGAGAGGTTTCTACGAGAGCGAGAGATTACTACGATTTTCGGTACGAAGAGGAAAACAAAGTGATTTTTGTTCATTGGAAAGATAACTCTGTTGTAGCTCTTGGTCCAACATTTGGTAAGATTCAAACTGCAGACAAGGTTTCCCATTATTCCAGAATGGAAAAGAAATAAGTTTTCACGTCTCAACCTCCTCTTATTTGTCAATACAAGAACAAAATAGGAGGAGTTGATTTATGTGATGATTCAGTAGCTAAGTACAGAATAGGAATTCGCGGGAAAAAGTAGTGGTGCTAATATTTAAAAGTTACATTGAAAGTACCTTAATAAATGCATGGAAATTGTCAAAATTAGCGACAACCGAAAATAAAAAGTCACTCTTGGATTTTAGATGAGAGGTTTTCTTATTTCTTTTGGTAACTCCTTTTGAGAATGGAGATTTCGTTAGATGGAACCACCGGAGGACCTAGTAAATTCAACATTAATAATAAATATTTAGAGGGTAGTCACTTTATTATAAAGTCAGAGGACAATAGAAGACTGCGTTGCAAGCAATGTCACAGTCAAACAATATACGGAGGCAAAGTTTGTAAAGTTGCATTGCATCGTGATTGTAGTGAAAGTTTTCACCTGTAAATTCATACAAGTTTGTTACATTTCAACCCATAAAATCCAATGATAAATAAGTTTCTTTTAATAACATTTGTGGTTTTCAAAAGCATAGAAAAATTGGAGCGATTTTCAGAAATCAATTCTGAGTAACTCCTCACAAGTTCAGTTCAACTCAGTACCCTTATTCCGCTGACGTTGCGTAAACGCAAATTTTCAACAGCTGATTTTTCAACAGCCAAGCCAATTTTTGACATTTCTTCTATAAATTATCGTTATATACTCCCAAATGAGTATATACTAACTTTTGTATAAAAATAAATTCATTCATTTTAGTTTTGGCGGTTAATGGGTTAACTGTCACATTAGGTTTGTAATCGAAAGACGAAAACTTACGATAACGAGCATCCAGATTTTGGACGCGATGGCTCCCCAACAGCCGCAGAAGCCGATGACCATGACGACCACTCCGACGATGATGAGGATAGTGGTGGATGTGTCGAATTGCTTGATGTCCAGAGTCTCTTGGATTTTGTAGAAGTCCTTGTCGACTTTCAGCCAGATGCCCACAGCTGTGATGGCGGCTCCGAGCAGCTGAAAAAAAATCAAAGAAACTTCTAAGAATAATATTTAAAAGAATATGAGAAGAATAAATTATATGTTGTTGTTGTTACTTATGGCACTTGCCTATGGACAAGCCCTCTTCTGACACAGCAGCAGATTTAAGCCGAAAGGAGCGTCTCTTGTTTTAAGTAGCGCCAACTAAGACCAAGAGTACGACTTAGCTACACACTCACCACATTTGCTTGCACAGCCCCTTTTTGCAGGGGGGCACAGTCATACATCTCACAGATAGCACACAGAAGAACAACCATGCTCAAACCGGAACTCGAACCCCGGACTCCCAGAACACGAGGAACATGCCCTACCTCTCTGCTAGAAAGCCGGCTAGTAAATTATATTCTGAATATAACCGAGAATCTTGTTAATCAGTCGCTGAAAAAAGCATTTAAAAATTTCTGGAAAAGCAAATTTTATTCTGATAAATCATTTCACAAAGCTATCTATAATTTGAAAATCTCAACGTTTGAAAAAATTTCCAACTAAAGCTTCCTTTGAGTGTAGATACTATTTTTTAAACAATCTATTTTGATAATAATTTACTAATTCAATATGATAGTACATCATGTAGACGTCGACATTTCAAACGATTTTGTTTCGACACTAAAAAAAAGTAAGCACCGTTTGGTATTTCGATATAAAACGGGATGACTGAAGAGAAATTTAATAAAAAATTTTACATCTTTGATTTTTGAATATTTAGTGCCATTAATGCAAATCATTTTAAAGTTTTGTTATTTTTATTTTAAAGTTTTGCAAACCATTTAATTGTTTCATTACTCTATGGAACAATAATTGTTTTCATATAGTAATATATTACATCTCTATACAAAAACAATTATTGTTTTAAAATCAATCATTTTTTAAAAAAAATTGCAGAAAATATCTTTATTGCACTATGCAAGTGGTCGGGTAGATGGCGCCACGAGTGTTGCAGAAGGTTGCGTTGCCAAGGTCCCCAATGTACAGATTGAAAGGTCGCGATACGAACCCGCAACGCTAGGGTCAGTAGCCATGTAATATGGCCATAATACTAAAGTCGACTTCGGTATCGTTATCTGGCTTATGAAGCTAGAACCACAAATATTTATTAATGCGAACAATTAGCCGCACTTAAGGAGCCAAAGTGCGGCTCCGGAGCCACACTTTGCCGAATTCTGCACTATGCTATACTCTTTATTTTTTTTATCTTATACGACGCAATGAAGTTGGCTTATAGGTTTAGTTATTTAAATGACCCATTTTAAAGCAGTTCTAAGGCTATTTTGGGACAGACCTCGTAATTCTTTAACCACGGTCATATGATGCGAATGACACCTGATCCGGCATTTCCACTCCAAGCTTTCACAACACACTAGAGGGGCGACGTTCCGACCCTATACAGATAGCGTGCAGCAGACCCGTTTACACGACAGTTCTTCAAAGGAGTTGAGTCTCGAACCTGAAACCTTGCGGTTCCAAAGCCGATACCTGACCACTAGACAACCGAGGCCACAATCAAGTAGTCAAATAAAAAATTATTCGTGCCGATACCTTGTGACTATTAAATACAACATTTTAAGTGAAATTAAGTTCATTTAATGTTTCTTCTTTAACGCATTTATAAACAAGTAAGATTTTTTTTTTCAATGGAATCATTGCCTCTGTAAAGAAAAGGAAATAGTTTTCTTCACGATTGCTTAACCCATTTACTGCCAAGCCTTAATTGTATCAGGTTATTCCCGTTGTCATTTCTGTTTTGAGTGTTATTGTTTATCTGAGTTTTATTATTTCAAAATAAATACACATATTTTGTCATAAATAATCATTTACAAATATAAAAATCAAGCACGAGTATACTCGTGGTTGGCAATGGGAATAACCTCATGCAATTTAGGCTTGGCAGAGAATGGGTTAAATAAAGTAGAATTTTTGTAAAAACAATTTATTTGTAGCTTTTTTTTTCAAGTTTTTAAGCTTGTATATTTATGTTTGTGGACATAAAAAGTTTGCAAGTTTGACAAGTTGTACGTTATAATATATTGAAAGTATCATGAGTATATTCATGCTGTCAATGGTTAACATCCGGGGTTAAATTAACTCCGAATATTTTTTTCTACCAAAGATTCTTCAACTGTGGATTGTTTCCAAGTCATTGTAGAAGTATCGCAGCCAAATATTCTAAGGAACTTATCTTTGCTTTCATTAAGTCTTTCACCACTATAACATTCATCTGATTTCGTAGCTTGAAAATCTCCTTCATCACAACAATCTCTTATCGTTTCCGATTTCATTTGATTCTATGATAAGATAATAAATTGTCACCTGAAGTACATTTATCTTCCCCTGCGTATTTTCCGCTGTGATACTTTGAAGTGCGTTTAAAAAAAAAGCATTTTCTGCAGTTGATTCCTATTTTTTTATAATTTCCAAATATTCATCCGGTTGTTATTTGCGGTTGTTATCCGTAATAATTTAGTAGGCGGAAGAAATACTTGCACATTTTGTAAAAAAAAATCTTTTTAATCGGCAGAATAATGATATTCAAAGAAAAAATTCACTTTCCTGTTTTAATATAGATTTTTTATCATTTTAATAGTTGTTTTTGGCAACCAACATATTCTTCAGGGAGATTGGCTACATTTGATTTCATTTAAAATGCTTAGATATAAGTCCATGGCAGGATTAGATAGAAATCCATCCACACATTCCGCTCACTGTGTACACGAATCCAATGATTCATTGATTGATTAGCAATATTTCAAGAAATAATCTGCATTATAAAAGTGGAGAAAATATTTTAAATATTATTTTATGGTAAATACTATTTACTATACTACAGATTGATAATCAAAAATAATTTTTAAACAGAGGTTTTGACACAGAAATTTATTCTTTTTCTATAAAATATAGCATAAGAACATATGTATTGAGCTTAATTTATTCTCGTTAAAGTATCCAAACATGTTCGGAGCACTTTTTTTTAGAAGAATGTGTTGTAGATATACTTTAACCTAATTTCTTAATTTGAAACTATTAAAAATCAGCAATAGAATGTCAATATTTGAAATAAACATTAAAACTTTTTGAAAATTCGCATTTATATCATATATTTAAGCAAATTCTTTCAAACTGGCTACACCAAAAACTATTATTTTCATGAGAACAAAACTTAACTTACCATAATAAGCTATATAGTTCTCTCTATGAACTACAATCGTATAGTTAATTAAATATTTTATAATCACTACACTAAAAATTTTATCATGACATTTTTAATAAATTTATAGCATCATTCAAACAACAGGCTGTAAATTACAAAATATATATCAACTCAATCTATATTCTTTTAGCTCATTCCCTAAAAAATTAGTATAAAGACAAAGTTCACCAGATTTCATGGTAATATGGTAATTAGATTTCGAGCTGTTTGATTTGAAGTGAGCAAAAAATAAGTACAAATCAATTTTTCGAAAAATGCATTTAAAGTAGGCAGTTATATGTTTTAATAATAAATTATTAAAACATATTAAAATAAACCCATAAAATGCACTAAAAATTCGCCACATTTATAGATTATACATTCTTTCTCCTAAGCTTTTTATACTTTTTCTTTTTTTTAATAATTTTTTTCGGCAATTTTTGCATTTGGCAGCGAATGCCACCTAGATTCATTTATTTAGCCTTTGTCAAGTTGCGCAAACGCTCTAACTACATTTGCACAAGGAAACACTCCAATAATCTTAAGGATATTCAGTAATCCCATAAAACCTTCTTTAAAATGTTCACTCTATAACAAAAAAATCGACGCACCAAGAAGCAATCATCCGACTGCTTTGAAATTTCGTATGCATGAGCGTTTTGACCAGATATGCAAATGATTCAATTTTGGTGTCCAGTGAAGGAATAGTTTGATCGAGTCAGCGCTTCCAGAAGATGTATATAAGGAACAGTTCTTCAACGATTGTTAAAACTTTCGGTTTGATTGTGATTGAAATTGCCTTTCAACAACTCTAAAAAAATGCCTCGCCGCAGGGTTCATGCTCATTACGAACAACTGTCAGCTTTTGACAGGTCGTATCATTGGATTGAAAGAGGCCAGTTGGACAAATTGGACAATTGCTCGTCATTTGAGTCGAAATGATGTGGCGATTCGAAGATGTTGGCAAGGATGGGTGGAAAGTGGCAGAGTTCTACGTCATGATGGTAGCGGTCGACCTAGGGTCACGACAGATCTTGAGGACAGAGTGATTGTCCGATCAGCTGTCACAGCGCCTTCTTCATCCTTATCAACCATCAGACGTTCAACCCAAGCACCAGAGTTCACCATGACCATTCACAGACGGTTGAGACAGCGAAATCTATGCTCGCGCCGAACGTTACGCCGTCTGCCACTCACGCCTGTGCACTGCCGAGCCTGATTACAGTGGTGCATGACTCGACCAAGTTAGAATGATACCTACTGGAGACGTATAGTCTTTAGCGACGAATCCCGCTTCCAACTGTCTCCAGACGATCATCGTGTTTGGAGACATCCAGGGTATAGGGGGAATCCTGCTTTCCCTATTGCACACCACACCGACACACAGCAAGGCATTATGGTCTGTGTTGCCATTTCCTTTGATAGCCAGGCCCCTTTGGAAGTCATTAGAGGTACAGTAACTGCACAGCGCTACGTCAACGACATCCTAAGACCGGTTTTGCTACCGTTTCTTTTGCAATACCCTCATGTAGGTTTTTCAGCAGGACTATGCCACTCCAAATACGGCACGTGTTGCTATGAACTATCTGAAAAAAACTTCATTGCCCTGCCAGATCTCTCTCCCATCGAGCATGTCTGGGATATGATAGGAAGGCGATTGCATCTGCCACGGAATGTTGATGACCCCGTTCGACAATTGGAGCGAATTTGGCAGGAAATACTGCAGGAGACCATCCGGAAGCTTTATTGGTCTATCCCATGCCATATTGCAGCTTGTATACGTTTATACAAATTTTTAACATGTTTTTGGCCTTTTAAATTGGCACTTTAGGTTATTTCGATGTGCACTTCTGATTCACTCATCATTACGAAAATATGAATAGATTGACTTTTAATAAACGTTGCGATCAAAATAAAGATGTTTTGGACTGCTCTATACAATAAAAGAATTTTTTTAAATATCATTTTATGAGACGTGTTCGGATAACTTAAGCGAAAGAATAAGTGTAATTAAAGTATTGTAATTTATATATATATATATAATAGAGAGAAAGAGAGAGAGAGAGAGATTTGTCTTTCGCTACGCTTCAAAATTTGGCGAAAATTTAAAAAAAAATCGGCAAATGATTTTGTAGAATGTATAACTAATTGCTGCTTTACTAGGGCAATACTTCACAATAAATTATGAAAATAATTTTCCATATTCTCACTATTTTCCTTACTTCAATGGAATGTTGTTGTTCTTCCGAGTTTTATTTCTTTCTCCCCCTGACCAATTCTTTTAGAATGATTTTTTCTTCAATCAGCTCGTTGATGTTTCTGCTATCCACCTCTAGCAGCAAATCTTGGTCAAAGACAAAATCGCGTCTAATAGGGTTCTACAGACATTTTATTCGAAGTCCACCGAGTCGCGTTCGACAATGCTATATGGCCAAAAATTCTAGGTATTTAAGGGTGCTTCAACACAGAGGAATAATACAAGCCAATACAGCATTTGACGTTAAAGCTTCGTCTCTCTTTCTGTGAAACATTGCTTGTTTAACGAGTAATTTTCTTACATTTTATTTTACACTTTATGAGTGTATTTCTCTTTTTGACCACCATAGAATTTGTCTATTCTTGCCTTGCATTATTTATAAGAAACACAATCATCATACAAAAGATCGCGTACACGTGAAGGTAAAATTAAGGGGTAGTCAATATTCGAGCCGAATTTCTAAAAAAGTGCAAGAAACATTTTAATGACTTAGTGGTGCAGCACGCTTATCATCCGCCTTTTCATTCAGAAATTTTACAACACAGTAAAAAAGTTTGTATATTTCATATTTTCTATACGAAAGGGAAATATTAATAATCCTTTACAAAATGAATAATTTTCTTTTTTAATCTTGGAAACTCAATCCATTATTTGTGACTCTACAGGATTTACTCAGCTGTTAGGAGAGTATCTAAAGTTTTAAGAGTAAACTTAACAAAGTACAACTTTTACTGTCGGAATAATTCATCATGAAGAAAATACGCATTCATATTTATCAAAAAGAATGGCATTTCATAAAGTAAAAATACTTTTGTTCTATGCACATTAAGCTTTGATAACGGAAGTGAAAGTCACAATTTTCGCTTCTGAGCTAGGCATCATGCTTTTATAAATATTGCAAGAGAATTATTTGAAGAATACTGATAACTAATGTATGACAACCAACACGCTTTTTTTTTAATCTATTCTGAGCTTCAAGAAAAGCAAGTTTTGCATTCCTTGAAGACTATCTCTGCTTAGCAAAAATTGCGTGTAATTAGTAAGTCCTTATACGAATTCAAAGCAAAAATTTAGGATCGCTGAGTTCAGAAGGAAACAAGAAAGTCTATTAAAACCAGTGGCAATGATCCCGAAAACTTTCTCACAAATTCTCCAATAAAAGTGCTCTAATCGACAACGATTTACGTGGATAGGTACATAACATTTACGAAATATTAATCTTCGGCATGAATTTAGCGTTTTTACTAAATAAGTAATGTAAATCTTGGTGATTTTTTTTTGGTTAATGGTCAGTTGTATTCAAAAATTCGAATTCGAGTTTGACTGATTTTTTCCAAGTGAACGAAACAAAAATTTGAGACAGGACTACAAATGTAGTCCCCAAAACCAATTTGGTATGTTTCAGTCACTGCATTTTTGAGTTGTTGCGTCATGTTCTTCTCAAAACGCAGATTGACAAACTGTCAACCCCAAACTGGTTTTGGCTTAAAACTGGATGGATAACAGTATAATTGTTAAATCTGCGAACCAATTTTATCCATTGGGAATGCCGCGTTTTTGCTTAAAATAAATGTTATTTGGTGCAAGTGCAGATCCTGCACAATAATTAGGCATAGTAAATAATAACATGCATATAAGTTATTTTGTTAACGATCTATTTTTGTTAGTTTTTTTTAAATTTTAGTTAAGTAAAAATTTAAGCCTAAAACTGTCTGCCTAAATTATGAAAGAAGCTCATAATGCTCATTGTTTAATGCCACAAATTGTATAAATCCGCCATGTTCTAAAAAGTCTTATTTTAAAAAGACGTAAACTCATTCCCTGGAAATGATATATCTATAAATTTAATCTTATCTTTATTCATAGGACTGATATGAATGCCTTTATAAAAGTATTTATTCTATAATAATAAAAACTATAATTAATATATCAAAAAGAAAATTATGTATTTTAATTATTCTGCTTTTCACGGGGAATCAAAATATAATTTAATTAATTAATTGATAAAAAAATTCTGTACTTATATGGAATGTTATGGAGAAAATCACATGTGTAAGAAATTTCAAAAATTCTGTGGTACCTAAAAACAAACGAAAAAAATATAATCATAAAATTATGTAGCTTAAAATAATAACGTCAAATTTAATGAAAAATATACAAAAATTGGCTCCAAAAATTTCTAAGTGATCCAAAACTTCGGAATTAAAAAACGCATCTACTTTGGAAATTTTTGTATCATTAAAATATACGTTAACTGTGACTACAAAAATTCTAAATACAAGAGAACTATAAATTTAGTAATATTAACGTCCTGTTTTAAAGCAACAACACTAGGGCTGCTTTAGGATTGACCTCGTAATTTTGAACCTCGGTCAAATGACGAGGATGACACCTAAAGATAATTATAAAGAATAACTTTAAAAATAATAAAAGCTAAATTCGAAACTGCTGATTAAATTGTCTCTTTGGAATTATAATATCCAGCGGGAGTAGTCTCCACTCAACTTTTCCTCTTATTGTTTAAAAAAGTATTATCAAAGAGAACGCCTTTCATTCCATCGGAATACAATTCTTTTGGCTTGAGTTCAGAATTTTCACTTAATCTACAGTTTAATGCTTGACATTTTTCATAATAATCACAAGTATTAAATTAATAGTATTTGAAAAATGATTTTGTGTTTTTCGGGCATTTTTTTCATGCCGATTAAAACAAAGATTTCCAAACACGGTAATACAGTTTCAGTCACTAAGTTATGCATCGAATTTCCCTACTTAACTTTTTGGCTTTTTGAGTGCATGATTGACATGAAATAAAATTGTATCATTCGATTTTAAAAACGTTTCTTGCAGGGCAATGCAAGCAGGTCGGTAGGAATTAATTATATCTTTGAGATCAGAATTTTTCTGATTCACTCCTCTACAATTCCAAGAAACGAGTGTATCCATAATTCGATTCCAGAGAAAGAAGAAAATGTGTGAAGAAACAAAAATTAACTGGTCTTTGGCGAGAGTGGTGGAGTAGCACTCTCAGACATTGAATCATCCTCAGATAAGTTCTCCTTGTGTGAATCCTCACGTTTTAAATTTTCATTATTGGTTTTTTTAATAAAATCTTGCAAAGATAATGTTTGTTTTTTCAATTGTTTGGAAGCATCTTTGCCTTTCTTGGCGGCATCTAACCGAGCTTTCTTGCTCTAAATTTTTTTCTCTTTCACCTTTTTCTGCTTATTTAAACTTTTAGAAGAGATACTTTGAGAACTTTTAAATTTTGGTACAGATGAAGGGTCCAGATTTGGATTAGGTAGAGAAATCTGTCCCAAGTTTGCACTGGAAGATGCTGGCATCTGAGACGGCATTATAGAAACGTCAGTAGTTTGGGATATAACGCTCTTATTAGGTATAAAATTTACCTTATTTGGATGGATTGTTTTACTATTCCAACAATTTGGACATGCGAGGCTAGAAATAACGTTATCGCCAGTCCAAGCAGCCGGTATTTTTGCAAGAGATATTTCTGTCTGTGTACCTGTAGATATGAAGGTTGTTTTTAGAACAGATGAGAAAGATTTCCCGCTTGTTGGGGTTCTACTTGTAACTATTTTTCTGGCTTCGGCGAAAGATATATTTTGTGTAACTCTTACATTTTGAATTTCCTTCTCATGAATCCAACGTGGGCAGGATTTAAAATAAGCTGGATGGTCTCCATTGCAATTAATGCACCTTGGAGAGGATGAGGAACATGTTTTGCTGTCATGGCCTATTTCAGAACACTGAGCGCATGACTGCTTACCTCGGCAATTATGAACGGTGTGACCAAATTTTTGACAATTGTAGCAACGTAACGGGTTTGGAATGAAGGGACGTACTGGACAATTGTAATATGCTATTTTGACAGATTTAGGCAACACAGGTTGATTAAATGTTAATTTAAGATGCATTGTCGGGAGAAGTTTTCCGTCCCTTTTAATTTTAATTCTTTCCACTGCACTGACATTTTGAGATTGTAAAGCTTCTAAAATAGAAGATTCTGAATCATTTTGCGAGTCCCTTTGAGAGACAATTCCACTAGAGGTATTGAGCGAGTTATGTGGACAGACTGTTACTTCATGGTTTCCTATATTTTTTATTACATAATTTTATTAGCCTGTTCAGCAGATGAAACCTCAACAAGAAGGTCACCGGAAAAGGTCACCGGCGTTTCTTAATATTTTTTGGTTCACCAATAATGCTAACAATTGTTTTGTGAATCAAGATTGGAAACATAGTTTTCATAGTATCTGAAAGAGATTTAACTATAAAAAACGAGAAGAATCGAGACGTTGACACTGAGATAAAGAACCCATGCGAAGGGAACAAAAATTCGGATCCCGACGGCACCACCCACCATCCAGCCCAACAAGGGAAGGCAGTTGCCGGCTCTGGGCATCCCAGCCTCGGTACCCACCTTAATGCTAGCCAGGACCTATACGCTCAGGGTCACTTCCGAGAACGTTGACCACCCTTATCGCCAAGCCCCGGAAATTGACCACTTTCGCTTGATCCCTAGAGCATACTAGCCATATGACTAGAATACTAGCCGATTGATACATTCGGGACCTAAATGCACCTCCCATCTTAAGGGTCGCCACGCACGGCCAACACGTGGGGACATTGGCTGTCCATGAGAAGCAAGTAGCTGACAGAGTGGCGACAGCTACTCATGGAGAGCTCACTCGCTTGCCGTCGAGGGAAAGAAGAATCAGGGCGACAGCAGAAGGCGTAGAAGAGAGTAAACAGAAAGTGAGTAAAGATCCCTGGAAACCTCGGGATTGGGACACCCGTACTCACCTAAAGAAGGTGAGCCCCTGAGGGGTCAAATTTTGTTGGGCTTCAATGTTATAGATGTCAGATATGAAATTCGAGTTTCACGTTCGATCCCGTCGTTTTCTCACCTTATATTCGAATAGCTAGACAAGCTTCCTCATTGCGGAAAATGCTAAAAATGATACAGAAATCGATCATTTCATGATAAGTCCTATACTGATTTTCATCTGTATAATTGAAAATGTTTTTGAGAATTTGTCACTACACCAATGAATTCATTTTTTTTTGAGAACTGCAAAACTTTCTCTACATTTCTTATATCAGAAATTAAAAACCGATGTTTTCAAAGAGATAATAACATGAAGAATAAAAGTATTAAATGTAGTTAGCATTTTTCCATGCTACAAAAAATATCATTAAATTTCAGTACTGAATTAAGTTTTCCAATAGATTGAAACAATATTTTGACACAGAAATACATTCGTAATCACAAAATCTCATATAAAATTTTTACGTATTGAAGTTGGTACGTTTTTGAGTAGCTGATTTTTACGTTACCCAGTGAATCGAATTGAATCCAAATTTTGGCAGCTATTATAAGCAAATTAATAGATAAATTTTGATAGACATGTAAATTTAAATTATAGATAGGTAATTCAGATAATTATAGATAGATATTATATGTGTAACCATTATAGTAGATTAATAAATATAAATAGGTAATCACTATAATAAGTAATAAACACAGATAAGTCATTTGTATAATATGCAATAAACATAGATAGGTAACATTTATAATATACAGCAAATATAGATAGGTAATTGGTATAATGGTCAAAACAGATTGATAAATTTTGATAGGGCTGTATTAGAGATGTTAAACCTGTGTGCAGATTTTTATCTATCAAGCTCTCTTCGTTTCGTAGATGTGTTAAATTAAATTGGATGCTTGCATTTTGATCATTTTCTCACTTAAAAAACTTTTTATTGAGAAAAATTATTAATATATATCAATCAAAATATTTTCCGTCATTTTCTACAACTTTTCCCATTTTCGTCTAACAAGTCTTGCAGTGGATTGTATTCGAATTTCTTTGGTTTTCCAGGCCACTCTTTGTCATTGACGTCTTAACCCCTTAACCAGTTTGCCCGTACGCCGTATGTGCATCGATTTATCGAATTTTGATAGTTGTAAACAAAAAAAATCATTCATAACAATTATAATTCAGTATTAAAATGACTTTGAATACGTAGATAAGCCAAGTATTCCATGGATTTCCATTTGAATCAAAATAAGAAAATATTCCCAAAATAGAAGGTGACATCTTATTAGATAGTAAGGAAAATAAACCGGTTAAGGGGTTAAATCGTTGAAACCGACAATTGAGATATGACGGAGCGGCATAACAATAATTTTCAAAAAGTTTACGATGGGTTTCGACAACTGATTTTATCAAATCGAAAAAAAGTTTCATGATTCGGTTTCTGTAATATTATATGGAAAACTTTCAAAATGAAAAGAATAAAGTAATTTTAAATTGGTAAAATCCAAAACCAGTGTCATTTGTATAGATACTTCAAAAGTTCACTAATAGATGTCACTGATTAAAAGACTCGCAAGAAGCTATTATTACTAGTGGAAAAACAGACTCTGACTGGATTTTACTCAAAATTTTATATCAATATAAAACTAAGCACCAAACGGCGTTCCATTTATTTGAAAGTGTTTTTGAGTTATACTTATCACATACAGGCATATAATACCAAAAACGTGCTTTTCTAATTTGGGGAGGTCTGAAACACAGATATTTGTCGAAAACGAGATTTAGAACTCTGACTGTCCACGGTATTTTTTCCATATTTCGTGTAGGAGAAAATGAAAATATATTGAATGGGATTTTTTTAATTAATCTTTACAATAATAGCTGTCGATGATATTATAAGGTTCCTTGATCCCACTTAGCTTCAGTAATTAAGTTTACATCAGTTTTTCAGTTAATTATATATCAATTATGATTTTGAAGAGTCTTGCTAATTCATTTATGAATTTACTAAGTACTTATATATTAAATGCTTATTATAAAAAACAGAATATTATTTGCAACTTTATGGTCAATAACCCATGAACAACCTTGAAATAAAGTAAATGAAACGTCCGTTCGACTACCTCTGCGAAAAGTGCATGGCCAACAGAGAATTTATTTTGCAATGTTGAGCGAATGGTAATTTCCTTGGATTGAGAAAGGCTGCATATTAATTTCAAGCTTAAACCCAGAGAGTGAGACCGTTTCCTAATTGCATGCAACAGTTACTTCCACATTCCTTTGGGATTCGTCATTTTATTTCGAGTGTCCTGACGAAGCATTTATCTAGAATAATGTTAGTATAAGCAAATAAATCATTCATATCGCTTGCTTTCAGATAAGCAATAAAAATTGTGAAAATAAATAAAACAAAATATAATTTATTTCTTTGAAGTTGCGGCAGGTGAAAATGAATAATTTTTTCAAAGAAATTAATTCCTTATTTTTGTTAACAATTTTTTTTTTCTCATTCAATTTTTTTCTTTCTTCAATTTTTTTTCTACATTTGGGTAGTAAGTGTTCGTTAAGATTATATTTCTCAAAGTTTTAATTAGTTTTATTTAAAAAATAATCATATTTTAAATGTTTCCGTCTATAGTTTTCGTACACCATTTTGACAAAAATTATTTTTACTCAGCTTTAAAATTTAAAAAAAAATGTTTTTCTTTGCCCCAGTTTTTTTTCCAAGCGATGTTTTCAGCTAATTACAATAAATTTATGAAAAATATTTTTAACTCTTTGTTATATAATGACGAGTCTGTGCACGCATAGAATTAATGAATTTTGAATTTTAAACCAGAATCTAAATGAAAATATAAAATAATTTAAAACACAAAAACAGTTAAAAACGCTTTAAAATCTCAAATACTCTGATTATAATTTAGATTCCTATAATAATACAACTGTGCCAAATGAAATGCCCTCTAATTAGGGAGTTAATTCGTAAATCAAAGGATTAAGGATGTTATGCAAAATTATTTTTTTCTTTACATGCGTGTACATCCTCATTAAACACAATTTGGTACTTACTTATTAACCGGTCGATCTTTATCGCCAAATTCGAAGGCGTCGCTAATGAGTTGTTAAAACGCCAATAATGGCAAACAACTGTCATTCTTTTAAAAATTGTGCTAACTTTAGCTGTCGTCCTCCATTTTGTTGGTTTCGAAGATCATTAAGCGCCTTTTCTGTTCTGATTTTTTGATTCGTTAGAATTATTAAAAAGATACAGTGACGTATTTCCAAAATTATGGAATCATTCCATCTAAAAATGCGTGCTTGAAAGGACATGAGATGAGTTTATACTTAAAAACGGACAAACAATGGTGATGCAATGTATCAAAGAGCTCTGATCATGTAAGTACATTGGCTAGGGGTGGTTGGCAACCGTTGGCACATCGACCCTCTAATACGTAAGTACCCACAATTTTGCATTTTTTCCCTGACTTTAATTAAAGGTAAATTGTTAAAAAATAAAGTAAAATAATGTAAGCGAATCAAGCCTGAGGGAGTATGTTTCGGACTAGAAGTTTGACTCCCAATGTCAATTGGTTTTTATTTTCAAAATCGTACAAAATCTGTGTTTTTTAACAATAGATTTCGAAATTAAAAAGAAAAAGTATTTATAATTAAAAAGCTATATTGTGGAGAAAGCAATTTAGAGTATTTTTTGCTTTTATCGAAGCTCATTCAAAATTTACCGTGAGCATGTGAAAAGTCAGTAAACATTAAAAGTGCATCCTATTTTCGAAAAAATTTGAAGTATGAAAAAACGGGGAATTAAAAAACGGTTATTCTCACATTTCATTTTCTACGCAGATGGAGAGAATAGAATGTGAATAAGATTATCTTTTTTTTTTGTCATTCTTTTTCTGAAGGATTTTTAAGTCAGATACTGAGAGATGATGGTTAAATAATCCCGAGAAAAATACTTTTACTAAGATCTATTTAATCTAATTTTAAAATGGTTCCGAGTTGTATACGTTTCTCAATAATCAAGAGACCCGAAAAGCAATCTTTCAATAAAATGTGACTTCATGAATCCGTTTATCATCGTTACCCACGTGTATGGATAAAAATGTAATTTCTGATTTACTTAAAAAAATATCCTAATGTTTTGGTTTAATACCACAATCACCTCGAATGATTAATATTGTTCATGTTTTTTTTAAATGCAACACTGATTAGAAAATATTATAGACAATATAATGACGAATTAATAGAAAAACATGTAAATAATGAAATAATATAAATTCTTATCGAACAAAATATCGCCTCAGCTATTGTTTTAAACTTCCGCATTTCATAAATGCGATAATCATACGTTTGTCATCAAGATGAGAAAGGTACATAAAATATTACAGATCTTCATCATCGTTTTCTGCGTGGGTTTTCAAAAGCTACTGTAAGTCATCGGATGCATAATGCGTACAATTGAAAACCGAATGGGACGATAAGTCTTGAAACAATTGGTGAAAAATTTACACCTTCTCCGGCCAAAGTCATTGAAATCGATTCTGCAAATCAGCTTGAACAGCGTCCTTCGTTCCCGATTCAACAGAAAATTGCATTGAATATATAAACTGATTATATTTCGAAAACTGTCACATAAATTACACCCCCCGATTTTTTACGCAGTGTCTTGTGAAGGAAATTCATACAAGTGTAATCTTCTGAAAACACGCCTTCAGTATTTTGATAACAAGTTTGGATGAAATTGAACATTTCATTCCTCTCCTTGGTCAGGCGACGAGGACGACATCCGAGTTTTTACCCCCCCCCCTCCTACAAATTTCCCCATCATACCCACCAGGTTCTTTAATAGAATTGAAACCTGAAACGAACCTAAAAGGTTACGGTTTTGAAACCCAGACCTTACCAGTAAGCTACCGTGGCCCCCTCGTGGTAATGTCCCGAGAAAGGATCTGATTTGGATTCATACCTGTGTATGGATACATAAAGATATCAAATTTAAGTCCTAATCCATTTGATATTTTTTATCTGAAATTAGCATTTTTTTTATTTTGAAATTTTACACACAATTCTTCCCCACGAGAAACACGCTTTATGATCTGGTGGGAACAGGCAGTGGTGATATGGCATGTCTGCCTTGGTTTTTATTCCCTTTCACGGAAAAGCAGATTGAAGTACAAATCTGTCATTTTTACGGTCAATTATCTGCAAATCTGTATTACATATATATGGGAAAGTCAAAAATGCGAGTTAGATTAAATTTGGCTTGTGTTTGACATTCTTCCATGGCGTTTCAGCCCGAATATTTCAAACATAATTTACCCCACTTCAAGGGATTTATGTCATCCTAGAAGCATATCTACTTCGTATGGAGAATAAGCTCAATGTGCAAATTCAAGAATAACCAAAACACATTTTAACTTCACATAATTTTTTTATTCATCCTTGGAAAATTTTGAAGCCTCAATTCTAATCAATTACTAATTTAATTATTTCAGATAAACGACCATTTTACTCCCACATTTGACACCATTAAAATAAAAAAATGCTTGGACATTTTTAATATCTGTAAGTGAATTTAATTGAACAGTGAAATAAGTTCAATATTTCGATAAAAAATATAATACAATTTTTTTTTCGAATTAACTCAGAAAAATTTATCCCAAATAAAAGAAGAAATGGATGTTACTGAGATTCTATTTTTTCAAAATTTTAAGATGATGTTAAAAGTTATTCTTTATTACAAGATACGGGAGGGAAACTTAAAATCACTTTTACCTTTTTTACATCCTTTTTAGAAGCGTATACAAACCTTTTAATAGCGCAAGTAATTTTTTCAGGTGCTAAGAAACATGCCAAAATCGTTCGAATCAGTCAAAAGGTATAGAACTGCATAAGATTCAAACGAACATACATTCAATTTTATACAAAGAGGATTTGAAATGTTCAATATATGATTTTTATCTTTAATTAGTGTATCTATTTTCCGCACATTGTCACTCTTAAAAAATATTGGACATTCTGTATTTTTATATATATTTGCATGTGCACGTCCTTTTTGATTCAGTGAGTAAATGTATTAAATACATACAATTTTATGATATCAAAAGTATTTAAAACCATGTGAAGAAATCGAGGATAATTGAGTACCCCAATTAAACGGACTGGAGCATTTTTTTTTAAATCTTCAGATATTAAGAAAATCTCTTTAATTCTGAAACTAAATTAAACCAGAGAGGACAGTCTCCTCAAAATTCTTATATACATTCTTAATAAAGTTATCCCCCGCAACATATAAAATTACTCGACTTGGTCCATTCAAAGAACATCATGAATGCTTCGATTTTTATTACATTTTCAGTACTTGAGTTTCGTAGAATATTTAAAAAAACCGAATATGAATTTTCAAATATTTTTTTTCGACTGATTGAAACCAAATTTGGTCATGGAATCAAATTTTAATAAAAAATATCACTTATTAATTTTTATTTATTTAGCTTATAACACAGTGTTTCCCAAAGTGGGGCCCACGCCCCACATGGGGGGCACTGATGCCTAGCAGGGGGGGGGGGGGCAATTTGAAAATGGACTTGATACAACTTTAACCCTTTCACTCCAGGCCATTTAAATGCAATGCTAGATATTGGTGCCAAATTTTACAAAAAAAAGCAAATTTTTAAATAATAATTAGTTTTTATTATATGTTTTGAAATTTTGCTTAGTGTTTTGTTAACAATTTCATAGTGATTTATTCCTAGAATCCATCATTTATGTTTCTTAAGCGAATAAATCAATTTTTTAAAGTTAAATATTATGTATGTTACATGGGAGGGCGTAAAAACTGTAGAAAGGTTAAAGTGGGACATGTGTGCATTTATGGCGCATTTACAGGCATGCGAATACACAGTCTGACAGACAAACAACTGCCAGAAGGATTTTATTCAAAATTTTATATTCATTTATACTCTTGATGCTAAACATGTATACTGAATTTCATCCCTTTACCTTATCGCGTTTTATCGATTTTGAGTTCACCTAATCAAGGACAGCAGGACTCATACTTTCTCAGAATGGATTTTGATAGAAATTTACAAATTTTGCATGAAGAACACTTTTATAATATTACATCCGAAAACAAACATACATTTGCAATTCAGAATTAAAGATATTATTAGGTTATTATTTAATTATTATGTTATTGTTATTTAAATATTTACCTTTTAATTTTTTATTATATTAACCATGTTTGTAAATTATCGTATTCATAAATAAGCGTGATTTCAATAATATGATATTATAAAACAAGTTACTTAAAATATTTAATTGCAAATTTTAATGAGCATTAAGACTTTCGAAACAGCCAAGACGACTAATTAAAAATATAATCCACAAACATATTATTTCAACCGCCATTGTCCTTTGTATTGAAAAACATAATTTAACAAATTATAACTTTAAATTCATCAAAAGGAAAGAAATTAACTATTAATCTAAATTTTTGATGTGGTCCAAATATAAAAACAAACTAAATTAGGAAAGATTTTTTTAAAAATGGAATAATGCTGAATCTTAAATAGTACAAATATTAAATAATATGAATTATCGTCATTTATTTCAGCAGTTTAAGTGCTAATAATAGTATCGAAGCAATTTTTTTATTTGGTTTTATTTTATCGCAAAACGCATGTTATAAAATGTAAGGCACGGTTAAAAATATAAAGCAGATAAAGTTACAACAAGTATGTGAAATCGAAAGAAATAATTTTGTATAAAAAAGGAAATTTGAAAAAAAAATGACAAGAATTTTAAATTTTATAAATAAGATTTTTAAATAGATTAAAATAGAACCGATTAACATTTTTTGAATGCTTTGAAAGCAAGACTATGAAACTGATTTGGGTTTAAGCCTTTGCAGTCCGAAAAATAATTAGATGCAAAATAATTCACCTGATGCAACGATTTGTTTATTGCTATGAAAAATAAATGTATATAATTCTTTTAAGTCGAATTTATTTGAAAAATTAATCTACATCTCTTAACCATTATGTAGGCGTTTCTAACCATTAAATTTGAAAAACGAATAAATAAAACGTCAAAATGATGCACAGTCTTAAATGTTATACTTGACATCGGACCACAAAGGGTTAAGTATTTAATTTGGAATCATATTTCCAGTTCGAATGTTGCCATTGTTAATATTATTTTCAAGTTCTAATATTTCCATTTAAAGTAACGTTTATAAATAAATAAACAAATATTTGCTGATTGCAATAAAGTATTTAATATCTGCATCAACATTGTTGAATTAGGAAAACGCGATTTAAATTTCTTTTAAATATTTGTAGCCTACATTGTAAAAGGTTGTCGTATATTCAGATAAATTCAAATTTTATATAGATATAATTTTTCTGAAATAAATTCCTAAAAAATTAAACGACCATAATGTGTATGAAATTAATCCAAATTCTGAAAAATAACAAAAAAAA
>JAOUZG010032936.1:7158819-7169440 GCA_026289955.1 Argiope argentata | reverse complement strand
ATATATATATATATATATATATATATATATATAACACTGAAGTGACAGAAGTCATGGGATGACTGTTAATATCGTGTCGGTCCTCCTTTTGCCCGGCGAAGTGCAACAACTCGACGTGTCATGGAGTCCACAAGTCGTTGGAAGTCCTCTGCAGGAATATTGAGCCATGATGTCTGTATTGACGTCCATAATCGTGAAAGAGTGGATGGTGCAGGAGTTTGGGCACGAACTGACCTTTCGATGATGTCCCATAAATGCTCGATGGAATTCATATCGGGCGATCTAGGTGGACAGATCATACGCTGGAATTGTCCGAATTGTTCTTCAAATCAATCGCGAACAGTTCTGGCCCGGTGACATGGCGCATTGTCATCCATAAAAATCCCATCGTTGTGTGGGTACGTGAAGTCCATGAATGGATGCAAGTGATTTGCAAGCAGCTGAACATAACCATTTCCAGTCAATGATCGGTTCAGTTGCACCAGAGGACCGAGTCTATGCCATGTAAAAACAGCCCACACCATTGTGCAGCCACCACCAGCTTGAACAGTGCCTTGCTGACAGTTTGGGTCCATGGCTTCGTGGGGTCTCCGCCACACTCGAACTTTACTATCAGCTCGTAACAACTGAAATCGTGACTCATCTGACCACACCACGGTTTTCCACTGGTATAGGGACCAGTCGATATGCTCACGAGCCCAGGAGAGTCGCTGCAGGCGATGTCGTGCTGTCAGTAAAGGCACTCGAGTCGGTCTTCTGCTGTCATAGCCCAAGGAAGACAAATTTCGCCACACAGTCCTATCGGACACGTCCCTCGTACGTCCCACATTGATTCCTGCAGTTATTTGATTAAGTGTTGCGTGTCTATTAACATTGACCATTATACACAGACGTCGGCGGTCTCGGTCGTTAAGTGCAGGTGGTCGCCCACTGCGCTGTCGTATGATGGGATGGGATGCCTGAAATTTCATACTCTGGGCACACTCTTGATACTGTGGATCTCGGAATGTTGAATTCACTAACGATATCCGCAATGGAATGACCCATGCGTCTAGCTCCAACTAACATTCCAGGTTCAAAGTCTGTTAATTCTCGTCGCGCCGCCATAAATCACGAAAAACCTATTAACATGAATAACTTGAACACAAATGAAAGCTCTGGAAAAGGAACTGCGCATTTATACTTTTTCGTTGCGATACTACTGCCATCTGCATATTTGCATATTGCTATCCCATGACTTTTGTCACTTCAGTGTATATATATATACTTAAATGACATACCCCGGCAAAGAAGCATTATGATAAACCTCTAGGCTGATGCTATACATTCGCAACGGAAAATACCTCACTATATAATAATACCACTACAAAATTTTGTACTAAATCTTGAAAAATGGTTAAACAGGTGGAAAATTAAGCTAGATGTTGAAAAAACGGAAGCAATTATATTTTTCAAAAAAATATTAATAATTGGCCTAAATTAAAGTACGAAATTGAAATAGATTGGCAAATCAAAATAAAATATTTGGGAATTACGATAGACAGAAATGTAAAATAAAAATCTCACAAATAAAACACACAAAAATAGGGGAAACAACAAACCAAAACAAAGCAGTAACAAAACAAGAGAAAAATACAATAAAGGATTCAGAATGCAATACCCCTTCATTAGCAGAAACTCGGATCTTTCTCTCGACTGCAAAGTTTTGACCTAAAGTAATACCTAAGTAAAATTATACCTTAACAAAATAATACCTAGTATACCTAATACCAATTCAAACATACGCATCTCCAGTTTGGGAGACCACAGCCAAAACAAATCTACCAAAAAAACCATAGCACTAGAAAACAAAACTTTAAGAATGATAGCCTCAGGCAGATGATACCATAGAAATATAGAAGTAGCTAAAGCCCTGGGCATCCCCCAAATTAAACAGTTCATGCTTAAGCTTGCGAAAAACTACTACGGAAATATCATAAATATTGTCAACCCAACAATAATTCCCAGAATATGATGTCAACTAAAAAGTGAAGAAACGAATACCCAAATGAGCTCTGACTCTTTAGCGAAGTCAGTCTCACCCAAACTTAACAAATGTAAACACCTTCTCCCCTACTTCGTTTCTTAGTATTAAGTAATAACATAAATTAAAATAACCCGGTATATAATTCCCTATTTCAGTCGGAACTGTATTAAAGCCCAATCCCATAAAATTTACAGATGGTGAGGCCTGCGGCCCCAATGAGCTGTAAACCCACTCGCAACTTCAACAAGGAGAGACAATTTCATTCGAGGTCTGAGCGTCATGCTGCCGAGTCATGGCTGGAAAGAAATCTGTCATCACAATACTTTGATTTCGCTCGCCCAATAAAGGAAACGAAAGTTCTCTGAGATGATTTTCTAGTTACTGAGGTGACAACTACTGAAGGGACACAACAAAAGAGCAGAAGAGATGCGGTAAAAGAACAAGTTCTGTTGCATCTCCCACCCCACATCAAAACAGGGAATTTCACCACTAAAGACCTAGCTCACAGAACAGCTATTGTCCAAAGGAAAATATATGAGATGGCTCTAAATCGAAATAAAAACATCTCAAAGATTACATCTGGTGTCATCTACAGTTACAGGTGACAAACCAAAATACCCAGTTTAGAAAAAAACAGCTGGGGTGATAGAGTGCAACAGGCCCAAATAAAGAAGTTTACTGTCCCAACTTTGAAATCACATTTGGTCAGCTCGAAACGAAGGAGATGGACATCGACATGAGCAGCAAAGAAACCCCTCACCAAAGGAAAATAATACCGATGGTTTCCAAATTGTCAGCCCCAGAAAAGAACCCCCAAAAATGAGAAGGGAAGTTGATCCAGTAGTGATAGATACTTCCAATTAATTTCATCTGAACAACAAAATAACCTCCCAAAACCCAACAACAAGCCGGCGCTTATCAACCTCTAATTAAAAAGCAACTATAATATTGCATTACATGCAATCAACAAGCATTACAGTCCTGAAAAAGTGAAAAGATTCATCAGAAACATGATAGCCATCTACCCTAAATTTGATGAAAGACCCTAAAATTATCATCAAAGGCACCATTAAGGAAGAAATAATCAAAGAACTTGAAATAGGAACCACAAAGTAAATAGAATCTCTCAGATCAAAAATTTTTAAATGAAAGCATTCTGTCCTATTTTTCTTCTAGAAATGAAAAAAAATCAAGAAATATCATCAAAATTTACAAGGAAAAACCCTAGTGCATCTAAGAATTAAAGTGGAGAATTACAGATGAAAACCAACTGCAACCATCTGTTATAGTAGCGCAGGGTTCCCTCACTCAAAGAAGCATCAAGTGCGGTGGAACACACCCTATCAGAAACAGCAAGATTAAAGATAAATTCCAGGAACATGTTTGCATTAACTGCAAGAAAACCGGGCACACTGCCTCGTGGAGAGGATGCATTAAGTTCCCTAAATTCACCACTAAAAATGGCAGACCTTTCTATGCAAAAATCACGAGAAAAATCACATGAAATCTACCCGCACACAAGAAACCTGACGTTATCTCGATTCTAATAGGAATCGAAGAGTTCACTTCTATTTTAGAAGCGCTCCAAATAAAAAGCTAAGAGGCGTCCAACAAGAATTCCTAAACTAATAAAAACAACCAAACTGACAAAGAAAACATAAAGAAGAAAAGAAACTCATAATCCTCAAGTCTTCTCAGAACGTGTAATTGAAGCTGGAGTGGTACAGGGGTCCAAGATTGGGCGAATACCGTTCAATATATACATCATTCCCAGTCCCAGAAACTGCCACACCCAGAACTGTTTTTTCGCTGATGACGCAGCCATTATGAGCACCGGCGAATCCGTTATCATGAATGAGATAAACAATTGCTGGAAGAGCTGAGTAAATCACTATTAAAGTGGAAAGTTAAAATAAATACGACAAGTGCCTGGTTGTTTACTTTACGAAGAAGAAAAATGTTCTGGACTCACCAAATTTTTTTACGAAAAAATACAATGGTGAAATAGAACTAAATTCCTTAGCATCACCCTAGACAAAAAGCTAACATACAAAGACATAAACTAATATAAAATGAAGTTAAAACTTGCAAATCCAAACAATACCCAATGAGGGTAGAATTGTTTTAGACTCTCTCTGAGTTACAAACTTTTATTGTACAAGACCATCATAAGGGTCTACGCATCACCTGCTGGGATTATTTTATTTATATGAGTTTTTATGGCAGCAAATACTCATATAAATAAAGTAGAAACAACTCAAAATAGAATATTAAAAGAAATGACGGTAGCTTCTTGGTTCGTAAGAAATAAACAAATATCGGAAGAACTTAAAATACCAACAATAGCCGATTACTTAAAAAAAGTAGCAAATAACCTCTTCCATACCATAGACAATCACAATAACCCCTCAATAGCAAATATCCCCAAATACGACCCAGGAAACTCCAAGAAAAGAAGATGGCACAAGGCATGTGACTGTACACATGCCTTTTCCGGGATATAAAGGAAAGTCACAAACATTGACTATGCAGCATCCTTCAGACACCGGACGCCCGAAAATAAAGAGTGGAAAGTAGGCAAAGTAAAATGAAAGCAGACATCAGGTAAACCTTGCACTAATTTTAACTTAATCTTAACTTAATTTCTTCTTTTTTCTTCTTCTCCCTTTAACAAATATTCTCTTGCAGTTAAGCAATAATAAGGTAATTAAATTATACAGGTTAATAGCAATTCAAAGTCACTAAAAATTAAAATAACGATTATGCCTCGGAGATTTAGGACCCTGAGTCCAGGTACTTCATCAAAACAATCATCAGGCTCTTCTTTTTCTTCTTCATAGCCCTCAACGCTCTCATGGGCTAAGTCAACTCCAATTCTAGTTCTATCTCGCTGGTATTTCCCGTAAATCTTATTGGCTCTTAAAGAAAAGTAGTTTACCTTTCACCCTCCCTCTGGAATTGACGAAAATCATTCTTACTCATCCACTCCTACATCCCAGACAGCTTTCTGATTGGCCACGACATCACTACCTCACCTGTCTCTTTGCCAGACGATCAAGCCCATTTTCACTTCATTTTTTCTATCTAGCTATGTCATGAACGGTAGTGATCTAGAGGAGAAGAGAACTAAGAGCCCTATTGCGAGCTGACGATTCTGCTCTGGATGCAGATGGCCCGCAAATATGCTATTGTAACCAACGACTATTTTTGGAGTATCAAAAAGATTTATTACTATCTTCAGATGAAGGAATAGTAAATGCCATAGAGGAATAGTATGGCAAAACCTTACTTTTTTACAGCAACAGCATAATGATACACAAAGACTATGCGAAAAAACATCAAGCACTGGATGGTGAGTTAACTATTCTTTCTTCTTGCTGTGAATTAAGTAGTAAAAGCAGAAATGAAACACGGTAAAATTTCACCCAGTCCCCTAAACGAAAAAGTGTTTAACAGTAAATAGCAAACTGAGTTCACAATAAAAAAAAATTGAATCCACATATAAATTTGCCCCCTAGATATAACTAAAGACACCCAAAATAATAACAGTCAACCCGTCCCGCCTAAAAAATCCCCCCATAATGCTTAAGTACTGAAAAGAGTACAGAGACTTATTGCAGATATTTTGAAAACATTCGGCCCCAACGAGAACAAATTAGCCAGTGGCTATGTAAAAATCTTTCCCATGATGCAGAGCTACATCGTAAAATTAGTAATTTTAGAAAAGTCAAAGCATACGATTTCTACATAAATAGACCCAGAGACGACAGTCCATTAAAAGCCTCCCCCATGAGCAGGAAAAAGACGAACTAAAAAATTACCTTGTCAGTGAGCATAGCTTACCCGTCATCAAAGTTACCCCTCACACAATTGATGACTAGAAGACCGCTCCCCTTATTCCACATTGAACTCCAAAGAAATAAAGAGGCTCAAACCATATTCAACATCGGATACGTAGACTACCTACGAATAACTGCCTGTAGAATCTTTTAGAAGTAGAAAAATGACCCAACAATGTTATAAGTGCAATCACTTTCATTACGCAGCAGATTGCTGTGGGATGAAACCAATAAACTTAAAACGCATGCAAGAGCATCTAACTAATCATTGTAACAGCAAGGAAAAAATTCCCGAACCTAACTGCACACACTATAATAAAACAGGGCACGTCGCTTCCTATATAGACAGCGAAACCTTCATCCAAGCTCACAAATAATACTGCCATTAGGTACATATATTACAACCAGAGGCGGATTTCCGAACAGGCGCATGAGGCTCGCGCCTCGGGCCTTATAAATTAAGGGGCCTCAAAATTAATTTCTAATATAACAACAATTATTATTATATAGATTAAATTTTGAAAAACAGGACAATTTTTAATAAAACCTTTCAATTTTGCACTCTACTATTCCCACTCACAATTCTTCATGTATCTCAATAAAGAATCATGCAATATCAGTACCCTTGAAGAATCAACTATTCTGAAAATGAGAGAGTCAAAAGTCATCCAAGAGGGGAGGAGGGAATTTTACGACATCTTTTATCTTGTCCGAAACTAAAGAGAGATGTCATATATCCTCCTGCACACTCGGACCCTATGACATACACGAATGGTTGTCAAGGTCTCAAGGCAATGAACGTGTCTGTATAATAGGACATAGGACGCATTTTAGTTAGAGACCTTGGTTAGAAGATCTTTGCTCTAAGACATTATTTTTCCCTAAACACACTGTTGGTAGTGAATTAGCGTTTCACGTTTTAAAAATATTGACTTTCATTTGTGCTGCGGAAAGGAATTCATTTCTGTGTATGACCTTTACCAATGTAAATATTGGTAAGAATATAATTTTTTAATAAATTTTCGTTTCTATTTTCATACTTTTGAAAATATTTCAATCGTAACTTTATATTTTTTGGCACATTTAAAGGTTAAAAAGAGGGTTGATTTACAATACGAATCATTAGTCATTGGCGCTGCTCAAAAAGATAAAATAAACTGGTTACTTTCTCCTCTTAACTAAGGGGGGTATCAACTCGGAAAAATTGTCAAAAGTCCAGTTAATATTTTTTGTAACACTAATTTAAAAAAATGTTTTAGCCATGCTACCGAAAAGAAAGTTTGGATCGGGATCTTCAAAACGCAAAAAAGCACATAAAAAAGGGAATATGCAGGACGACATAAAAATTCACCTAATAAATTTATTATAACGTTTGAAAAACGAGCTAAAATAGAAAATGAGCCAGAAAGAGCAGTTCAGCAACCAGATACAGAAAGTGTACAACCAATGAGCAAATTGAAATTGAATATACACATGAAAAAAACGTTGAGCAAACTGAAGTAGATTATGATTCAAACAAATTAATGGGTTTATTGAAATAGAAGGGGAATTTGAAAAAAAAACGATGAGCACACTGAAACGAAATGTGCACAAGAAATAATCTCTGAGAAAGCTGGAGTTGAAAATAAATTTGAAGAAATTGGTGAGCGAAATGAAACAGAATACAAACCTAAAAAGCCAGACGAACAAACTAAAACAGAATATGCACAAGAAAAAGCTGAAGAGTGAACTGAAGCAAAATACGAATTCGAAGAAATTAACGAGCGAATTGAAAGAGAATATGAGTTTCAAGATACCGATGGACGGAGTGAAACAGAATGCGCACAAGAGAAAACCGTTGAGAAAGCTGAATCGGGAAAAAAATTCGCAGAAAAAATTGATGAGCAAGTTGAAACAGAATGCAAATCTGAAAAGACCGATGAGAAGACTAAAAAAGAACGTGCTCTTAAAAAAACGGAAGAGCCAGTCGAAGCAGAATGCGAATTCGAAGAAATTAATGAGCGATCTGAGAAGAATCGGCAACTTGTAATTTTAAGCAACAAAATAAAATATCAGCTGATTCTGACTGCGGTAAACATAAAGACGAGTGTTTGTTTTTCAGTGACATTGCATTGTGGCCACCAAACTTATCAGATTAAATGATTGCACACTATTTGATAAATAAGCCTTGTAATATTGAGAATATTATAATCTTTAAAGTAAAATGCTGAGACAGAAATCGAACCTATTATAGAAATGTTTCTGAATCGAATTTTCACTGTTAAAAAGCAATTGTCTCAAAAGAATTTTGCCAATGGTTAGTACATTCAGCAAGAAGTAATGCAAACATTTGTTACATTTGTCAAATGTTTTCTAATACGTCCATGAAATTTTCAACAAGATTTAGTGATTGGAAAAATTTAGTAAGAGACCTAAGTGGTCATGAAGCTTCACAGATCCATATCAAATCTATGATGACAAAAACTCTTGTCTATTTCTGGACATATAAATATTCATTTAGAACAGCAATTTGATACGGAGCAAAAGTATTGGCGAGCTGTTTTACAACGTGTCATTGCGACTGTAAAATTGTTGGCGAGTTAGGGATAGCATTCGTGGCCACAGAGAAGGTACCACTTCAAATCGAAAGAGGAAATTCCTTGAGTTGCATTGATTATTTGGCAGAATTTGATAGCTTTATGAAATTGCATTTGAAATATTTATCAATACAGGGAGTGGAAATGTCAATTATTTATCTTATATGATATGAGACGAATACCTAAAATTTAATGGGTGATGAAGTTAAGAAACATCTAATAGCCGAACTTCAAGAAGCAATTTACTATTCGATAATTGTGGATTCTACTCCGGATATATCCCGCGTAGACCAACTTACTTTATTTTGAAATTTGTTATTATAAATGGAGTCATAATAGAAAGTTTTTTTCGGTTTTATTACTATTCAAAACCCTAATTCTGAATATTTTGAAAAAATAATTCTTGAATTTTAAAAAGATTAGTCTATAAATATTCAAAATTATGGGGACCAAACCTACGATAATGCTGTAAATAAGGCAGAGAAATACAGTGGCCTGCAAACAAGACTCAAACAGCATATAAATACAGCCGTCTTTGTGCAATGCGCAAGCCTTACGTTAAATTTAATAGGAAATTGTGCAGCAAAATCATGTTCTGACACATTAAATTATTTTGATTTCATTCAGAATTTAATTGTGTATTTCTCGGTGTCTACTCGACGATGAAATATGCTTAATAAGAGTATAGAAAATCAATCTCCAAATTTAAAAAGAATAAATGACACTAGGTGGTCACTAAATTTCCAAAAAAAAAATTATACATTTTTTATATTCGGTTATTCTTTTTGTTAAAAACAATTTTATCTACTGAAATTTAGCAATCTTCGTAACCACAAGTTTCAGTTTTTATAATTAAGGCTGTTCATAAAAAAAATTTTAAAAAAATGTGAAAAACTTTGTACTTTACTTACGAAATGATTTACATACCTAAAAGCTGCAAACTTTCAGGGATTACTTATTAGATGCAAATTAATTCACTAGTTGTTGTTTTTAAGTTTTTGCATAAAGGCATTATTTGTTTATCAGTACAGTTTAATTTAAAGGAAATAAAAAATGGTTGTTTAGAAAGTCGAACAAGTAAATTGATTGAAATTCTCAACTTTGTTAACGCTTTAAAACAAAACAAAAAAATTTTTTAGCAAAAAAGGAAAACAGCTCCATTCTATAGTAATTGATTTAGTGTACAATGAGGTTTTAGGCGTGTATCTCAGAAAAATATTACGTAACTATGATACAAATTAGCGCATACATTTTTAAGAACATACTTAACACACTCTGAACTTCATCATTCTATTAAGTACTGCCAAGAAGTATGGAGAAATTAATTTTAATTTTTAATTTTATGTACCTAGGTCTAGACGCTCCCCCCTTTTTAACATACACAAAAAAAAATCAGATATAGTGCTTAACAGAGTGAAAAATATGCTTAAAGAGTGCATGCTATAATTATAACTGGAGTAGAGGGAAGCCTCGAATTGCATTGCGCCTCGAGCCTCTGAAACTCCAAATCCGCCACTGATTACAACGCAAATCGGAAAACTTTTGATGCTGAGCAGACAAAAATACAAGCTAATAAATCTTACGCCGATCTTTTTCACTACAACAAGATCCAACAGAGGGAACCACGATCAACAGCAAATGGATGCAAAAAAGAGAATGTAAACACGAATCGATCTCGATGAAAACCTATGCCCTAATTTTATTAAAGAAATAGCATAAGCCACAAATGAGTTAAAAATGCCTTTACGCGTCTATCCTGACCTATTGAAAGTATTAACACAACTATGACAAGATACAACTTCTTATAATGGCATTCGACAGCCCTGTTAATATTTAGGCTCCGGGAGTCCAAACTCAGAAACTGGTTGCATTTTTGCCGTTTTACTGCGTCTGCATGTTTAGAAAAAGTCTTTTATCGTAGTTTTTTTTCCCTTGAAACATTAGTTTACTAATTCCGCATGAGAAAGAACTGAATTTAATTTTATGATATTCAATAACTAATAAATGGTATAACTACAGTATAGTTATTTAGTATTAATTAAACAAATTGTTATCAATTTTTCAATTCATAGTTAAATAAATTTCTCAAGTCTTATTGAAAATGTAAATTTAATTCTTTTAAAGCTTGCACACATCATTGTGAATTTTATTTTGTTATTCCTCTAACTCATTTATCTTTA
>JAOUZG010032936.1:7102544-7130335 GCA_026289955.1 Argiope argentata | reverse complement strand
TTTTTTTTATTTATTTATTTATTTATTTTGCAAAATAATAAGCGCTTCGGCTAAAATAAATTATAAGAATCATCTTTAAAATTTCAAAAAAAACAGCTGCTGGTTAATTCTCAGGGGAAAAAAACTTATTTTCAATTTGAAAGTTTTGATAATTACTGCAATTCCTTCAAATCTGAAATACATTGCTTCATTTCCTAGCTCATTTTCTGTCAGATTTAACTATACATAATCTAATGTACCACAAACAATATTTAAATACAGCATCTAAACGTACTACATTAAGACGCTTAGTTCTCAGTTACAGCATCATGTACTAAAGTTTTATTCGTAGGTAAGCAAGTAGTAAATTTCTTTCTAATTTTCTTAAAAGCTCTATCAGTGATTTAATACCAATTTTCAATTTATGCTAGATCCAAGCATGAAAGAACGCTAGAAATAAAATAAGTTACATTATATTTTATTCGTTCTTTTTTTTCCCTTCTTTTTTCGTCCATGAATTTCTTGCCAAAAGTATAGATTCATGTTAATTGAACCTTTATTCTGACCAAAATTGAGTGGTATTCATACAGAATACACGATCGGCGTCTAAAATCAAACAAATAGCCTATTTCTTAAGCAAAATCAAATATTCCTTTCCCAAAAAATGTTGTCTGGAAAGACAAATGTTGTTTTGATCTAGATAGAAGCATTATTTTCAAATGTAGCAAAATTTTAACGTTTAGGAAAGGGAAAACAACTCTTCTTGCAAGAAATTCATTATCACTTGCAGTTTTCTGTTCATATTCTGCATATTTCTGTTTTTAAAAGCTCTTTAGTTGGTCCATTTTCAACAAAAGTGTACGGTATGGTGTCGATAAATTCAGTTAATTTTTAATAACATTATATCTGAACTAAGAAATTAATTAACTTTATTTGATAAATCTTGGCCGTGAGAAAAAAAGCGAATATTTCGAAGATAATTACCTTTAATTATCTCACTTAATCTTATCAATGCGAGAAAAGTGCATTCTCTATAGCTCCTCTAGATGCACGCCAAGTTTTCCTGCCAAAGGTGATTAAATTCCAGTAAATCTACCATGTGAGCGCAAATGACACCCTCTAATGAGTTAGTGCTAATGAGACTGAGCGCAAGTGTCACAATCCCAACAATACTTTCATCTTTATTTGTTTTAAGTAATAGATGTTCTTAATATTAGCATTTTATTGGACTTAAAGTTCATTTTTTATTATTACGTATGAAAGGGAAAAAATCCTACTATTCTGTTTGATCCCACTGTTGAAATTCAGTTAAAATCATTTTTACTAGAAATGAAAAGAAGAAAAAAATCCATGTTCTCAGTTTACAAGATATCAAGAGAAAGATCAATTCAGGTTTCAACTTTGGCCTCCTACATTCTTTACACCATCATTTTTAGTTTGGATGATATCGTCAATTTTGCTGTGCCTAAAGTTTATCAGCTTAACATCTGATAAACTTTTTCAGGAAGTTCACTCGAAACAGTAAGTGTTTAGATCAACAAATATGGTTTTATCAGTTCACGCAATTGTTTGCAAATTATTGTATCAGAATCTTAGAATCTTGACTTGAAAAGAGCAAAAAGGAATGATTTGTGTATGTGTGATTTTGTAATATTTTTATAGCTTTTCTTATACGATCGTTACAAAAGAAAAGTATTATAATCTTCACAAAATTAGACGCCGAGATTTCGATAAGCTTTTATTTTTCAAACTTTTCTGAGTCTTAAAATTCATTTTCAGAATTATGTTTATCTGCTTGTGAATACGATTTCTTAGAAACAAGCTGAACAAGAAGGGTGAAATTTTGTGTATGTTCTTAACAACAATACGCCGAAATGCATATCTGGCTTTCTTCACGATATTACGAAACACAAAGCTCACATACGAGAATTTGAAAAAAAGTAACCTTAATTTTCAAATTCCCAGAATTTTAAAACAGAGGCCTGTTTCTCTCCTTTTTGAACCAGAACTTTTGCATGATTGTTATTTGTTTTAAATTATAGATTTGTTTTTCAATTAATTCGTAATTTTTCAAAATTTGCCTGGAAAATATTTTAAATAGATTCCTTGGTCTTTTCAACAAAATCTTGTTTAAATCCGGGCATAAATTTGTGCTTGTCGATTCGGGCTTTTTTAAAAAAATGATATAGATTTTTTATAGAAAATCCCTTATAGTTACGCAGATTATAATCCCAGGGCATTTATAAAATCTACAGAATACCCATTAGGTAAACCATTTGTGGTATCAAATGAACTTAAAAAGTTGATAACAATATATATTTAGTAAAATCTTAATAAAATTATTGCTTTTGCATAAATTGAAGTAAATAGATAATTTACTTATTAGATAATCTAATATTTGAATAATATAGTATCTCAATTTTAGACTCAAGATGACCTAAAATACTACTCCTTATTTAAGAGGCAATTTTAGAACGTCGTATACATATTTTGAAAAACTCTTGTTCTGCGAAAAAGACAGATATCTAGAAACTTTAAACAACCCTGACAGTTACATAAGAGTGTAACTCGAGCAGGTCTTTTTCAAGTTCTCTCAAATAGAACTTTAAACGAAACAAAGGCTTTGGAACATAAAGTTTGAGAAAGCCGTCGCAAATTTATTATACAGCAACAAAAATATTTGAATAATTAAAAAAAGAAATTTTATGAGGGAAGGAGGAGGAAGAATCTATAATTCCTGATATATTTTTAATTTAATCAATGGTGAAAAGGGTGAAGTTTGTAATAAGTCGTTGATATGCAGGGTGGAAGTCGCATTTGTGCTTTATTTGTATTCCATTAATTACGGATCCAGAATGAATTGGAATATTGTTTTGTGTGTGCAAGTTCTGGCAGCCATAGTTAAGGACTTATATGCATGAAACTATTTTGTCTTTTGAGACTCGCACTTCTTCGTTTGAACATAAAGGAGTTTAAGTAAAAACTAGAAGGGAAAAAAATCAGAATTTTTCTTTTGTGCTCATTTTGTCAAAATATATTTCCTACCAAATAAATCCTTTTCAGAGAGAATGTAATTGCAAAGGTCGAATCTCATAAGAAAGTACCTAATCATCAAATGCTCCGCTCCCCACCGCCTCCTTGCAAATAATTCAACTTTACTCAGTAGGGTCAATGGAGTTAAAAGAGAAGACTGCATTAAAAAGTAAATTTTTTGAGGAAGCACAATTTTTTTCAAAATTTAATATTTATGTAGGAACAATTTTCCTAAAAATGCAAAAAACCTGAAATGTATTTTAATTGAATTTTATTTTTAAACCTATTTTTGGGGAATGTGCACATTTTTTTATATTTATATTTATATACATGTAAAAATATTTTATATAGTTAAACTCCATTTTGCAAATTCGAATAATCGAATTTATGGTAGAATTTTTCTCAAATTCTAATATTACCAAAAACTTTATAAACTAAAGCATACTTTTTGTTGAAATTTAGTATAATAATTTCACAATAAGTTCTGAAGCTCCTAAGATCAATTCATTTAGAAATATTTTATAGTTGTTTTAATCTTTCGTAACGTGAAAAAATAATAAAAATGTCTTGTTATTTATCAATTGAATTCTAATATTTAAAGTGGACAGAAATTAAATTTTAAAAAAATAATCAGAAACTAGATAGTATGTTCCTTAAGCAATCAACAAAATGTCAAGCAAATCTTTTGATAAATCTTTAAACTAAGAAATGTTTGCTTTATAGCAATTTTTAGCACCCTCTTCCCTCAAAAAAGCATTTTTGCTAATAACTAAAAAAACTTTTGTCATTTAACTGGTATATTTTAATTTTATAGATGTTTTTCAATTTTTTTATTCGAAAATTCAAAAGATTTTAAAAACATTTTCTAGAAAAATTGATATCGAACAAAATGTTTTACTTAGGGTCCGTAGCTCAATAAAAAAAACTGTAATTTTTTTTAACAGTTTATTGTGAAACTCAACAAATATGCAAATTAAATGATTGTAATATCTGATCGCACCCTCGCTTAATAGGAGGTAGATGCCAACAGTAATAAATCTGAGTATTTCGCCTCCTGCTTAGCAGAGGAGGAACGATCTCTGTCGTGTCCAGCCCGCGCGGGCACTCAGTCTGAACCAGGAGGGGTTGGCGCTGCAGGTGAGCATAAACATTTAGATTATTTTTAATAATAACCAATTAACGATATTGGCCATTATGTATAAGATCCTATAATCGAATTGCAAAGACAGTTGATTGATATGGACGGATTGGTTGTACCATTTTGTATTTGATTTCAAATTAAAAATAATTTTTATTTGAAATTTTTTTTAATTCAACTAATTTAAACATTTTGTTAGCTTTAGAAATTCCTGAAAAGGTTACCGAAGTTAAAAGTTTTATGTGACTTTGCAAAATAGAAGAAAGAAGGAAAGCTCTGGAGACGAAGTAGGGCATCCATGATATCTCACTGACTAGGATGATTTAATTTTCATTGGATTTATATTTTAAACAAAAATCATGCTCTCACGTCATCTTATACAATATTCAGAAATCGAAAAATAACTCTCTTAACTGATTTCTTAATCTATCATTGTGAAAATTGTATTGTAATCAAGAAAAAGACATTGGCAAACAAAATAATAGAGATTTTTTTTGAAGTAGAAGCAGTTTATAAAATAAAAAGAGCTTTCCAAAGACTATGAGAAACAACATCAGTATTGTAAATCCATTAAATTTTCTAAAATTTCGTATGCCGTAAATTTAGCTCAAAGTAATGTAGTGTCACTAAATCGTCTGAAATAGGAAATCTTTAGTAATAAAACGCAACCGCAATCAAGTCTTCACTTAAAAAGATTTCATAAACGTTTATAAACAATTACATTTTACTAAACTAGTTAGGTAAGTTTTATTAATTGCTTATTTTTAAATATTAATTTATTTAGATTGGAATCACGGCAAGTTGTTTTAAAAAGAAATTAGTCGTGGAAACAGTTTAAAAAACCCAAATGTAAGACTACAAATATTACGATAGGTCTAAAATGTATATTATCGAAATAGTTAAACGAAGTCTTAAATATTGTTTTTATTCGTTCGAACGCGCCCATTTCTCTCCCCGCTGCCGAGAGCAGCAAGTCTCGAGAAAAACCGCAGTACGGAGAAAGTTTCCCCCGCAATTATTCCAAACCCAACATCCGGTGGCAAAACATCCCACCTAATTTTTTTACCCCTTGGGCATTGGTACTTGGCGATACTACTTACTTAGCACTTTATCGCTGTGTTGGCGACATTTTAATGTGAACATCTGATATTGACGGAGAAGATTAACAAGGCATTGCTTGCAGCAACATGTAAGGGCATAACTCTGCCCCCCCCCCATTGAGTATGCCCTTTAGTATCCAGAAATGGAGCTGAGGGACTGTAAAGCAATTCATCTTTAGAATAAACACGAGGGGTTCCTGCTGGGGAAATGAGATTCCAAGAGAGATAAGGGCATGAGTATTGTTAAGACCATTTTCAACAAGTGGTATTAGGGAAGAAGAAAATAAAATTCAGAAAAAAGGACAAGGATCAAAGACTTAGTTTTTCTAATCTATCTTAAATTTTTTTTCTTTAATTTTTACAGAAAGTTATGTCACATTAAAAATATGAAATTGAAAACAGCATTCAAAAACCGTCTACAATAGTTTCAAATTTCAAGATAAAGGAAGGAACGTAAGGCTGTTTGAGAAAAAAGAATATATATATATATATATATATATATATATAACGGGGAAAAGTTTAGCAAAGTAGAATAAGTGAAGGCAAGTAGTGCTTGAAGGTATGATTTTTTTTCCTCACTTCAGATATTATCAATGGTTTTAGCAAGGGTAAAATGTGCCTTGGATTGTGCCTACGAGAGATCTTTAGTTTAGGTCAGTTCTCTCTCTGCAGCGCTCCGTCATCTTAGCCAAGCTCGAGGATTAACCCATGCCGGGGCTAGATGCGTCGTTCATTATACTTATAGGGTAGATTGCGTCTCGGATTGTCAAGCTGTTTTTCAACCCCTCACCGTGTGTAACTAGTGTTCTTACCAACACTTTCTTGCAATATCTTAAATAAAAAGGATTTTGTGTTTTTAGAGGCACGTTTCAGCCATCGATTAAAACCGAAATCCGACACAGAGCGGCGATTGCAGTCACAAAATCATATACTAAGCTTGCGATATTTAAGTCGGCGTGTATCTGAGCCAGCGCATTTACATGTTTTTGAAAAACACAGGCCGACAGGCGCTCACATCTGATTGGATTTGACTCTACATTTGATTAGTTTCTATACTAAACATATTAAATCTGCGTATCGTATTTTATACATCTAGTTCGTTTCACGGTTGTCATATTCGAACAAGACAGACAGATTTCCTGTGATTAGAATGTGCTCAAAATTTGATAGAAATTGACGAATTTGAAGTGAAAAACTTCTGTCAAACTCAATCCGTCTACTCAAATTGATTTTGAGTTGATTTTGTCACAGACAGATATTATTCCAAAAATATGTTTTTCGAACTCAAGAGGAATCTAAAACGTAAAAATTTGTCCAAATCAAAAGTTTGATTTTTTTTTTTTTTTTGCAACTTCAATATTTTCTCTGTACCTCGTATATGAGAAAATAAAAAGTAGAAGGAAAGCACTTATGTTCTGTCTCTACAAACCGCAGTCGTGTTGTGTTTACTCGCTCTTTCTCCCACTCTTTAAAAAAAAAAAAAAAAAAAAAAAAAAACTTTCTTCCATTTTTTTTTCTTTTTACTACTTTTTCTTTAAAAAATGTCAAAATGGCTACTGCTTCAGCTCAGTTAGAAGTGGATCTTAGAATCAAGAATTTAAAGCTTGCTTCCTCTTCCAACAACCATTTGAAGTGGACACAAAAATCGAAACTACTTTTTACTTTCTAGTGTACGCGATATTTATTTGACAAAGATAGCTCAAAAGAGTTATCTGCGACAAAGATAACTCAAAAGAGTTATCTGTGACAAAGATAACTCAAAAGAGTTATCTGTGACAAAGATAACTCAAAAAGATTTTGAGCTAAGCGGATGAAATATGGTATATGGTCTTTTTACCAAATTTGAAAATTTCCATCAAAATCTATTCAGAAGAAATCTGTCTGTTTGGCTGGTCGAATATAAAATAACTGCGGGATGGAGAGAACTAGATAGCACTTATTTTAATTCATATCCGAAAAGGCGATGACCATCTGTACTTTCAGAATCATGTGAATGCGATGACTCAAACATGCACAGTCTTAGATGAATGAAATTCGGTATACTTTAGTCTACAATTTTGGGTAAAAGTCTGAATTGAACATATTTAAAAAAAAATGGCATACACAAAGCATTTTCTTCCTTACATTACGTAGAGTAAAACGCTCCTACGCGGAATATTGAAAATAAAAATCTGATTGTCGTAGTCACTCTCTCCGAGTCCACTGCATCCGTGGTGAGTAGCAATAACATTTTCATTACAACTCGGAGTGAACATTTCACCCATTCGACATTTCGGCATTTCAGGTTATTCATCATGCAAGACATAGTAAAATGCATTGAATGAAGGCAATATCCGGAGTTGTGACCGAATAAATTTTCTAATGGTGCCTTTAAATGGTGGGCAGGTGTCCTTCTCATCATCTGACCGCAGTTCAAAAGTATGAGGTCCACCCCAAAATAGCTCTAGTGTTGCTTTAAAACGGCACGCTAGTATAATTAAACTAAACTAAACGAATCTAAATGGTCGAACCGGATTACCAAATAGATAATAATAGGCAAGTGCATATAGATATAACAGTAAATGCGCTAACCCTACACCTCATTATTTTTTTGTGCTATATTTTCTAATATTCATTTTTTAGAGCAAAATTTTAGCAGTGACCTAATTGTGAATCTTCATTTTTATGCCTCGTGTTTGGATTTATTCAGTTAAATATATACATATATGTGTATTAAACTGAATAAATCCAAATTTCATCCCAGGAGTTATAATTTATGTGGAAGATAGAAGCGACGAGAACGTCAGTCTGCAGAGCGACGCAACAGCAAAAGAGTGAAAAGGGGCAAAAATATTCATCCCGGTGATTATATACCGCGAGATTATGATAGGTTTTTCTTTACACTTGTCAATTTAGACGTGAGGGAAATGGGTATCTTTTAAAAGAATTTGTTTAGGTTGGTAGATTTTCATTCCTTCTTTAGAAACGTGGGAATTGTTTACTTAGCAATTTTACAGAGCTTATGTCAAATTACTTAATTTTAAAAAAATAGTGGAATTGGATCAGGAAATAAAAGAACATTTTAGAATAGAGTTGTTGTAGGCTAAGTTAAGATTAAAATAAAAAAATAATTAGGATTTAATTTAGATTTAAATATATATATGTATACGTTAACGAGATATTGATATCGATTCTCATAAAAATAATCTGCAATTAAATGTTTTGTTGACTCGGTTTATTATTAAATTATGAAAACAACAAGCTCCCTAAATGTAAAAACTTCTTATGCGGAAATGAAATTAAAACATTTTTTTAAAAAAATTGGAGATTAAAACGAGAGAGAGAGACTAAAAAGCCCCAAATTTTATTCTGTTCTCTCTCTCGCATTGTTTTCTCACAATATTAGTTGTAATTAGTATAGTTCTACATAAAAAAAACAATCGCTTTAATAAAGCATAACCACTTGTTAAGTAATCTCAAAATCATCTCAAACTTATATCAGCTTTTAAATCTAGAGGTTAAGAATTTCGAATTCAGGAACTCCATGATAAATCCTCGAAATGGGAGGAAGGTTTTAAATTTGCATTGACTACTTTGCCTTATTTGACTTTGCTGTATAGACATTGGGTAAGTCGGCGACTGAAAAGACTAACAAATAAATATCTGAATGTATTTCAATATTCATGTATTCGACTGATCAAATAAGAGGGTAACGCAACAAACAATTCCTTTATATATAGCCTTATATGTATGCAACAACAACTTGTTCCTATCTTGGTTAATATGATTCAAAAAATTTACACAACAGTTGAAAGTTAATCATGAAATAATTCCTCAATCCCTTTGCGGAATAAAAATCATAAAAACCACTAACGGACTGAGAACTTAAACGGCTGCTCCAGCGGTAGCTCCAGAAATCCACCGAACTTTTATCGAGTGGATCTTAACACGGAAGTGTGAATCCTGCGGAGCTTCTTACAGAGTCGGAAATACCTTCCGACTCGTTCGTCTCACCGACCCCACTTTAAAATTACTCTCACTGATCTCTCCTTCTCTTCAAACGGCATCGGCAGTGTCGCGATGTTTAGGAGTTCTACAAGTGACCAAGTGGCCATGAGCACCTGCAAATCAGAATTCGGGTAGATTTTTAATTTGAAAGTTTGGGGAAAGTTAAAATTAATTTAAACTAGTTGAGACAAGCGCAATAAAGCTCTAATGTCATGAAATTTAGTAAGTAACTTTTTTTTATAATTAAGGAATTAAAAAATAATATTTAAATTATCTATGAGGTAAAAAAATCTTTAAGGGATTTACGTTGCATGTACCTTTTCTATTGGAACTGAATTAAATATTTTTTGAGGTATTTATTTTCGGAAAAATTCCAGAAAAAGTTTTGCGCGTGTAGCTCATTGTAGTTATCTAAGGTCTAAACAGAAATAATTTTTAGAATTTTAATCCACCTGATTGGTAACAGATTTAGGAAATTCTCAGGCTTTTTAACATTTTGGGAAATTAATTTAAACATTATCAGTTTCAATCTCTTAAAAAAAATTTGCATTATTTTCCCCTCAAATCCACATCTTTCATTTTCGCATAGGTGCACATAAGCTTCTAATCATCCAATAGCTGTTCAGCAATGCTTCCTCAATTGTTTCCATAGATCATAAATGTGTTCATAAATAATTCATCTTTTTTTTTTAAATAAATTAAATGTTCGAATGCCAAACTCTAATTTGACTTTATCTTAGAATTTCCGCCCCAACGCGCTACTCAGTAGCTTGAGCAAAGAGTATGAATCTGTGCTTCTGAAAAGCCTGAAACAATTTCTCAGCGACAATAATATTTTAATTTCCGAACAATTCGGGTTCCGGAGAAATCTGTTGACGAATCACCAGCTAATTCGTGTTACAGAATTGATTCATGACAGCTTTGTGAAGTCCCAAACCCCAAATGCACTTTTTCTGGACGTAGCCAAAGCCTTTAATAAAATTTGGCACGAAGGGTTTTTATTCAAACTCATGTGACTTGGATTTGCGGCGCAATCTGTCAAAATTTTATGCTCGTACCTAACTTCTCGTAATTTTAGGGTACTAGTAAACAATGTAATTTCATCCCCCAGACCAATCCTGAGTGGTTGTGCACAAGGAAGTTTACTATCTCCAGCTCTTTTTTAACATTTACATTGCAATGCTAATTCACCAGTAGCCCCCTTGGGCCGGGCCAACTGGGGAATTATTTTTTTATGAAATTAAAACACAGTGGAATTTTAGGAACAACGATTATATCAGGGTTTCCTGAGACTCAGATGTGTGTGTGGGGGAGGGGTTAGGGCAACTTCTGCAGGTTTAGAATAAGTAAGAAGATAGGGGAAGATGATATTAGGAAAGTAATAAGTGTATGATTTGTAAATAGGCCCGTTCAGATTTTGGTGCTATGTTATTTTTCTTCTTAATTACAAAAAGACTATCAATACGCTGATTGCTGAATGATTTGAATGTGATTCATACTTTGCTGTTCAAAGGAATTCCCTTTCTTCTTTCAGTTAAGAGATAGCAAACTAAGGGTCTTCTGATTAAATAGCCCTTCTGAATTACAGGCATGAGTCATCTCAGCAAATATGTTGGTAATGATACAATTCATTACTAAAAAGTTGACCCCTCTATGATATCAAACAGATTTGGGGGTAGCTTTAGGAATGTTAGTTCCAACCAGTAGTTCAAAAAAGTAAACAAATGAGAGGCGGGGATCTAATTTCTAGATCAGAGGTGGCGAACTTTTATGGATCAACGAGCAATTTTTTCTAAAGAAATGTTTAATGAGGTATAGGCGTGCCGTCAAATAATTTTTACTCGTGATTATTGGGAAAATAATAAAACTAAATATCAACAACTCTTTATTTACTACGAAAAAATATATTTTGCACCATACAATAGTTAAGGTTTTGTTTATTCGTGTAATTCGAATTCAAATAATATTAATGGAACTTCTTTTGTTACAGATTAGATGGCAAATAACTTATTATATTAAGAGTGCAAGATGCTACTTTTGGCAGAATTGGAGTCATCTGCGAAACGATTTATGTGAGAGTTTTTTTTAATGTTATTCATCTCTGAAAATAAGACTCACAGGCATAGGTAGCAGGCCCTGACTAAGGCAGGGGCATACGGGGCAGTTGCCCCGGATCCCCACATAATTGGGGCCCCCCAAATCGAATATAAATATTATTTTACATTTCCTTTTTTAATGAATCTTCTTCATCACTAAAATTGTGAAGAAGAGGGGGGCCCAAAAAAAGTGTTTGCCCCTGGTCCCAACTAGGCTAAGTCGGGCCCTGATGAGTAGAATCAAATATGATTAAAACAGCATAAGGCATCTTCTCCAAACAGTTAATTGTGTCTGGAACTAAATACCTTGTTTTCAAAATTTCAGTGTCAAAAGCGCGAAAGAGATCCATCAAGATGATAATTGCTTTAATTGAGCCTTGAAGCTTTATCTCCCATTGAAATAAAATGGAGTATGCGGTTACAGAGAATATAAATTCCATCCCCAAGTCAAGTGGTTGCATTTTGTCCTCACCAAAATAGGGTTGCACACCCTCTATGACTATTTCAACTGTATGGTAAAACTACATTTGTTTCATCTTTATCACCGTATCAAACTATAATATCGTATAAAGGTTAGTGGGGAAACAAAAAAAAAAAATGAAATCCAGCCGCTAAATAATCCACCAATGTAAAGCCCCTCTTACAGAAATACTGTTAAAAAATAATAAGTGGGAAAACACACACATTGATTTTCCTTTCCTTCTATGAAAAAAAAAAGTGTTTAAATTCGTTTGCGTTTTCAAGACGTTGAAAATTTTGAGTTCTCGTTATTGATCAGGGGGTGTATGTTTAATTCTTTTTTAGTTAACAAAATAATTTAAGAAGCGATAATAGTTCATATTTGCAACGGAAGTAAATGAATCAGAATGTTTCAAATTTTGCCGCAGTGTGGTACGAAAATTTTTCTTCGAGCTCCTTACTGTTGCTTTCTTCCTCTTTCTCTTTTTTTTCTCTCTTTATTATTATATCGATCGAAGGTCACTTCTACTTCAGAAAGATCAAGTGACCACAATTTGATGATGGCGAATAGTTGTCCCGATGAGACTACCAGTTACTACTGTTTATTTGGGGTCATGCGATGTTTCTGAGGTAGGCGTGATTTTCTATTGAGCGTAATAGTTGACCTCATGTAAATGTTGCTTAACAAAAAATCCATATATATATATATGCATAAACACGACCATCTTGTATACCAGACGTCCACGGCTGGGTTGAAGTTGAGAGCAATGTAGTCACAAGGCTGAAATGAGAGAAAAAGAAGGAAAAAGATTTTCTAAAACCGCAGAATTTTTAATGGTGAATGCTTAAACTGAACACCATTTCTTCATTTTATCTGCTGCAGTTGACGTTATGATCGGACCTTCATGAAATCCTAGCTTCGTAACATCATATCAATTGTTGGGATTGATCTTAATAATTTCGTATGGTCCAAAATATCTTGGGTGCAACTTTAGACAAACGCCAAATTGAGTACGCTGCATACACACTGCGTCGCCGAACTTATATTTATAAGCAGGTTTACGTTTTTTGTTATATAGATGGTTATTTTACTTTTTATATCATTAATAAAAATTCAGATTTTCTCCCTGAAACAATTTTTTTAAAAACTATTCACAAAAGCCAATATTGCATTGTTGGTATGATGGTTAATATATAGTATGACTCCCAGATGATGCAATATAGTTAGTACAACGTCTAGAAATGCTGAGTGTAGTGGAATAATATATTCCGTAAATGCGGGACTGCTATATTCCCGCCTTGCAGCCTCCTGGTGGCCTAAAAGAGAACTTCCGCCAGAGCGAGTCGGACTTTCCTCGAGTGAACATCTAAATTGTTCTTGTCCCATTAATATTCTTTGTAACTGTAAATGTTTAATTGTTTGTCTTTGTTTATTTGTAATGTAAAACTGTCTATATTCATTAAATGTTTAAATTAAAATTACCCCGAGATTTATTATTTTTGAGTGCTCAGACAGTAACCATTACAAAATTGGCAGCCCAACTTGCGACCTTACTTTTGAAACAAACGTGTTCGAACAATTGGAATATCCGGCTCCCTCTCGCATTTTTTTTTCCAGCTATTAGGTTCTGTTTTGCTAAATAGTCTATCCCAGACGAGCATCTTCTCACCCCGAGAACGGAATAACTTGAAGATGTTGGGAAAAAGTATTATCTCTTCCTGAGATGGATTTATTCATAGCGTCTCACCTGGAGATTGCTTCAGATAAGTATTTTGTTGAATAAATACTTGTATTTGAAACATAATTAAAATTATTGATAAAGTATGAATAATTCTTGTCAGTAAAATTAAAAATCAAGTTGAAATGCTGATATATGTGCCTATTTGAAAAGTAATAGTATTAAGTAGTTACATTTTAGTTTCGCTTTGCCAGGCGTTACCATTTTTTCATCCCCTTGGCGCCGAGAATATGCAAGCTTTCGTTTAACGGCGGCGGGAATGATTTGTTTGATTACTCATTCTGGGAGATGTTGAATCTTATTTTTTATACTTTTTTTTAATATTCTGTGTTCATGAATATTTTTTTTCTTTCTTCGTTGTGAATGAAAGTTTTAGGAAATAAATAAATAAAAGAAATAAGGTTTGTTTGAGTTTTGTTTTACCCTTTGAGTATTATATTTATAGCATTTAAAGAATAAATAAAAATGATACTTATAGATAGAAGCGAATTGGCGTTTTAATAAAAAAAAATATTGCTGTATTCATGATATTATTTTGTGGTTAAGATATATTCCATGTCTCAATTGAATTAAAAAGTGTGAACATGTGTATATTTTTTGAAGTAATGAATAATATTATTTTATTAAGCATTGATCAATCTTAAATAGAATTGTTACGATTTTTTTTCAATACATGCTAAATATACAAAACAATTTGTGAAATCATTTGAATATTATAGTGATGTTTAATATTTATGAGGAATATATGAATGTATTTAAATTTTCCAGTGTATTCAAAGTTGTTTTCTTTATACTTTGAGTTTGTTTAATAGTTGTATCGATTACTCAAATTTCAAATAACTATAAAAGATCTTAAATTCTAATTTATAGGTTTTTTCAATGTCAAAATATACTGTAAAATGTTTTTGTTGTGCATTAAGTGTTTTATATTTAGATAATTGTGTGTTATCCTTTCTGCATAAACTTTAAAATATCGAACTTTGAGGACTTTAGTGTTTTTTTAACAAAATGGCTTTCCTTGCCAAAGCAAAGAAAGAAGATTTGAGGATTTTGGCTGAAGAAATGGGTTTGGTCTTGGGCCAGGGTCTCAAAATTCTGCAAATTTCAGAGCAGATATTGAATTCGCCTTGGAGAAATTGAAATTGAATCTCGAAGCGCAGAAGAATCGTATTGATAATGGAATTTCTCAGATGACAGGTGACGACGACACCCCAAAATATGAATTAAAGAAACTTATTCCTAGTTTCGATCCCAACGTAGGTGATATTGCATTATACCTGAATATTTTCGAAAGGCAGTTAAGGTTTCTGAAACTGCCAGAAACTAAGTGGGTTGCTTACTTGATTGGAGTATTACCCGCAGAAATGGCCAAGCTTATAGCCAGAGAATCCGAAGAAGAATCTAAAGATTATCAGCACGTTAAAACCATGCTTCTGAAACGCTACAAGTTATCTGCTGAGAGATTTCGTCAATTATTTGCTACGCACAGAAAAACACCAGAAGGGACTTATCGAGATTTTTACTTTGAGCTACGAGACTATTTTGAAGGATTGTTGGGTTCGTTAAACGTCAAAACATTTGAAGATTTGAAATCCCTCATCATAGCGGATCAAATTAAAAAGAAAACACCGGAAGACTTCAGAAATCATTTTATTGACGAATGGACTGAATGGAATTCACCAGAGGAACTAGCCGATAAGCTTGATGCTTACGACAACCTGAAAACTACATTAAAGCGAGACATGTCCTATGCCAAGAAGAAAGTTTTCAATCCAAAAGGTGAAAGTTCCGGACCTCCATCTTTTACAAAGAAGAGTCATTTCTATCCTAAAAAGGATAAACTCAATTCTGATGTCCCGGACAGGCCTGCTCGAGTATGTTATGGCTGTGGTGAATCTGGTGTAATCAAATCTCGTTGCCCTAAATGTAATCCATCTAGTACGAACACTTCCTCGCGATTTGGAAATGTCATCTTTCAATCATGTTCCGATAAGAAAACCCAATTGGCTGTGCTGAATATTACCGTAAATGGAATAATGGGAACTGCTTGTGCTGATAGCGGAGCAAGTCACTGCATTGCTGGAGAACTGTTATATGAAATCCTTAAACAAGAAGGTGCAGATTTTCAGAAGACCCAACTCACTATGACACTTGCTGACGGAGGAAAAAGTCAAGAAGAAGCTTACCAAACGTGTGTAGATGTAGGACTTGAAGGAAGAATCATTAAGACAAAATTCATTGCATTACCCCATGCAAAAGAAAATCGTACACTCCTTGGTACGGATTTCCTTCAAGATGCTGGAGTTGTTCTTGATCTGATGAGACGAAAATGGTTTTTCTATGATTTTTCCTGTCGAAAATTTTATTTTGCCGAAGAAGCAAATTTGTGTGCTATTAAGAACGCACTTAATGTCGAATCAAATACTTGTCAATTACGTGAAGAAGAGGGCCAGCACCTATCAAAAGAAGAGAGAAATCAACTCAACACCCTGTTGAGACAACATGAAAGAATCTTTGAACCAGGGGGAGAAGCTACTCCGTATGTCCAACACCACATCAACACTGGTGATCATCCTCCTGTATCTGTCCCTCCGTACCGATTGTCACCTGCTAAGAAGGAAGAGTTGAAGAAACAAATTGAAGACCTGATGGAAAGAGATGTCATTGAAGAGTGTGAGTCACCATATGCCGCACCTGTGGTTCTAGTCCCAAAGCCAAGTGGTTACAGACTTTGTGTGGACCAAAAACGACGAAAATCACCGCAGTATAAACCAGGTGATAAAGTGTGGGTTACGCTACACCCGAAAAGTAATTCTACCAAAGCCAAAACAGCGAAATTCTTTCCTAAAAGAGACGGACCATATATCATTTACACTCAAAGGTCTCCAACATCATATGAAGTGGCTCATGTTGACAATCCCCAAGAACCAGTGGGACAGTATCATGTGTCTGCATTAACAAAGTGTTCAAGCGAAAATACAGTTCCTGATACACCACTACGTAAGCGAGGCAGACCTCGGGCCCTTGATCCTAAACCCAACCCACAAGCATATCTCAGGCGAAATTGCTGGTCCCTCAACGAGACGTTTTATCGGAACCAGAGGGGGAGTGTAGTGGAATAATATATTCCGTAAATGCGGGACTGCTATATTCCCGCCTTGCAGCCTCCTGGTGGCCTAAAAGAGAACTTCCGCCAGAGCGAGTCGGACTTTCCTCGAGTGAACATCTAAATTGTTCTTGTCCCATTAATATTCTTTGTAACTGTAAATGTTTAATTGTTTGTCTTTGTTTATTTGTAATGTAAAACTGTCTATATTCATTAAATGTTTAAATTAAAATTACCCCGAGATTTATTATTTTTGAGTGCTCAGACAGTAACCATTACATGAGTAAATTATCAACTGACCTTGGGAAATACACTGTAACAAAAAAATTTCATAAATGCTGGCTAACAATGAAACGGATTTAATACAATATTAAACTTAGTGTTTTGGTCTATATACACTCTATAATAATAATTAAAAAAAATCGACGCACCAAGAAGGAGTTGTCCGATTGAGACGAAAATTGGTGGATAGAAAGACAATGCGTAGAATAGTTAATGATTAAAATCTCAGAACAATTGAATAATTTATTTCAGAGTTACAGTAACAAGTTCAATAAGGTGTTGACCCGCCTCTAGTCTGAATACAAGCTGCCACACGGATGGCATAGATCGATAAAGCTTCCGGATGGTCTCCTGAAATATTTCCTGCCAAATTCCCTACAATTGTCGAAAGAGGTCATCAACATTCCATGGCAGATGCAATCGCATTCCCATCATATCCCAGACGTGCTCGGTGGGAGAGAGATCTGGCTATCTGGCAGGCCAAGGAAGTGTTTGATAAGCTTGCAGGCAGTCCATAGCAACACGTGCCATATGTGGTGGGGCATTGTTCTGCAGAAAAATCAACCGAGGGTACTGCAAAAGGAACGGTAGCAAAACAGGTCTTAAGATGTCATCGACGTACCGCTGTGAAGTAAATGTACCTCTAATGACGTCCAAAGGGGTCCGACTATCAAAGGAAATGGCACCCCACACCATAATACCTTGTTGAGTGTTGATGTAGCGTGCAATAGCGAAAGCAGCCCCCCCCTGCCTGGGTAAAGAGATGAAGAAGGCGTTGTAACAGCTGATCGGACAATCACTCAGTCCTCACTACCTGCTGTGTCCCTAGGTCGACCACTACCATCCTGACGCTGAACTCTGCTATTTTCCACTCATCCTTGCCCGCATCTTCGAATCGACGCATCGCTTCGACTCCAATAACGAGCGATTCTCCGATTTGTCCAACCGGCCTCTTTCAATCCAATGATACGACCTCTGTCAAACTCTGACAGATTCTCTTAATGAGGACGAACCCTGAGGGGGAGGGCATTTTTTAAGTTGTTGAAAGGTATTCTGAATCGCAACCAAACCGAAAGTTTTAACAACCGTTCAAGAACTGCTCCTTATATACATCTGCTGGATACGCAGTTCCGATGCACTGGAGATCAAACTTCATTCATTGGACACCAAGATTTAATCATTTGCATATCTGGTCAAAACATTCATGCATACGAAATTTCAAAGCAATCAGATGATTGATTCTTGGTGCGTCGATTCTTTTGTTATAGAGCATATTACAGCACTCATCAAGCAATGCTCTGCGAAGTTTCACTAGGCATGCAGAAGTGGTTGGCTAGCTACAACTCGTCCGCCAAACATGTCCCGCACATGATATACTGAATTGCTGGCCTGTCCATACTGGTTATATCCTATGATCGAAGGTATTCGTTTATGATGTTTGCATGGAGAAGACGGGCGTTGTCATCCATAAACATGAATTCTGCACCCATGGCGCCTTGAAACACACTTATATCATTGTTCCAGAATGACGTCCCAATAGATTTGTCTTGCCACAGTTCCAATTTGAACATGTATGTCAGTTTTGGAACTCAGAATATTTCCTCCTCAAACGATCAATCCTGCACCACTGTAACGGTGTCGTTATTCATGTTATCTTGGTGGTAATGGAAAGTCATTGAACAGACTCTCCGACCCGCCACGAAGGCACACAGATTAACCATAAGCACTGAATGACCGGACCACCGCAGCAGCAATTAGCGGGAACTGTGATTGAGTCCTAATGGCCGTCACCGACCACGGTACAACCCTCCCCGAAGGAAGTATGCCCCATCATCGATGGGAGGAGCCTAACCCCCATATATTAGTGTACTCACCGAGTTGGCGAGATCCAACCTCCATACCGGAAGCATCTCATCCCTCCATCTTACTAGCTGCCCCGGGAGAGGGGTTTAACGGGTACCTGTCGTTCTCCATATGAATCAGACTGAAAGCTAAACCTGAACTCGTCAGAAAACATCACACAAGCCCACTGTTGCGCTGTCCACAATACATACTCTCTACTTCAGGCTAATTGAAAGGAGACAGTGAGTTGTAATAAGTGGAACACATATGACAGATCTAAGAGCATATAGACCAATATGCCCTAAGCGTCTATACACGGTCTGCCTTGAATTGAAACTAGTGTAACAGTGGCTGAAGAGAGTTCACGAAACAGGTCTGATGCTGTGCTCCGTCTGCTTCTTTTGGCGGTAGCTATCAAATACTGGTCCTCATTTGGCGTTGAAATTCGGGGAGCGACCTGTGCAGTAACGTCTGCTCACATCACCATCATCTTGGAATCTTGGCGATTCCAAGTTCCTCGGATACTTCCAACTGGGCACGCCCACATTCCTGACGGCCAATAATTCTACCACATAAAAATTCATCTGAATGCGTCCTTTGTGTTGTAACTATGCGGTGGACTGCGGGGGAGTAGACCCTCCAAACCTTTTTCGCGTACTCTCTAACAAAGGTGAATTTTTGATTTAGTCTACTTTTCCACCAACGGATTAAAAACAAAATTTAGCACATAACTACAAAATACAGACACGAAATCATATACTAAATTTGATATGTTTGTCAACAAATTTGGTATATTGCGTTTTTGAATTATCGCTTTTGCATGTTTCTGAAAGGACAGATCGACAAACCTTTGTTCGATTAGGCTCAAAATACAGATATAAACTATACTATAGATGCTAAATTTGCGTACCAAATTTTATCTATCAAGCTCTCTTAATTTTATAGCTATCATGTTGATTTATATTCGAGCAGCCGGACAAGAAAACCTTCTCTGAATAAATTTTGCGGAAAATGTGACACGAATCTGCTTGATGTACAAACTCTATCCCAGATTTCACCTGTCTAGCTCAAAGCGTTTTTGAGTTACCTTTATCACAGAGAGACAGGCACTTTCTAGAAATATGTTTTTCGAACTCTGATAGATCTTGAGTTAGAATTTTTTGAAGATTGCAGTGTTTTCCCTGAACTTCGTGTATGAGGAAATAAAAATTCAAAATTTATTAGGACATTCCTAGAATTCTTCTGAGCAAAGAATTAGAGTTCGTTTAATTTTGCATAACAAGTTATGCACTTAAGTATAGATTCGAGCAGTGTCATCAGGGATGGATTTCGACAATGGTGGGCACAACATTTTGTAAGGTTTCCAGCCCCTACTTTAAATCCTAAAATTGTTTACCAAATTTCAGGTATCAAGTTCATTTTTATCATGTCATAACATGATGCTGTTTTTGGGATGAGGCTTTTGGCGTGAACATAAATTCGTAGGCGAAAAATAAAAATTTCATTATCTAACCAAGCACCTTAATAATAATAACGTGTTGCCATTGCATTTACAAAAGCTCTGATTCAAAAAAATAAGTTAATGACTACAGCAAAAAAAACCCTAGAAAAATGTCATTTTGAGCACGTGATTACATGAAATGAAATAAATAGGAAATATTTTTATGGACAATAAATGCGAGACAAAGTTTTTTTTGGATCGTTTGCTAAACTAAAGTGACTCATTCAAAGAAACCATTAAAATGAATAAAAATATTATTTAACTCGCACGAGAACGTGGTGCTTGGCAGTTCAAGAAATGATGTTCTGAAATGATACATTGAAATATGCATCACAGATTTAATTTTAATTTTTTTGTAGTTCAGATAAAACACAATAAGTGCAAGAAGCATGTAATGAATTTTATCCACCAAGTCCAAAGAGTTTTTCAGTTCACAGTTTGACATCAATCCCAAAACGTGGTTTTCGCGTCACAATATTTTTAGTTGATCAAATACTTTCTCTTTGTATATTCCATCATAATAATTGTATAAGTAAAATCAGCTGTTATAATTTTAATGTCAAATTCCGTCTTTGAAACAAGATTAGAATAGTTTTAAAAATAAATAAATTTGCAGATTTTCCAAATAATCCTTTCTTATAAATACTTAGAATAAGTTATTCCAATTTAATTTATTTATACGACATGATGAATTTTTTTAATAATTTGAATGCAGAACTTCATTAAAAAAATTCAGATGCAGATATAAAGGTAGTCGTTTGTGCGTCATTAATTAGGCAACATACTGCAAATGAATGATTCCGGTATCAAAGTGATGAAGAAGATATTAATTAATAATTTTTCATTCGAATTCTTTCTTTTACATTCCTCTAATTAAAAAAATAATCATTTTGATTTTTTTTTTTTTTTTTTTTTGCTAAGAAAAATATTTTTATTTGAGAATCTGAAATTTGAAAGATCAGAAGAATATTTCAGAAATAGGGGAAAACAATCGTTCAAAAATAATTCTAATTTTGAACTTGCGTGAAAACAATTTGCAATTCATTATAATCCTACTCATTTTTTAAAATTATTGATTTATCTTTTAATTAATTAAAATTTTGGAATTTATTTTCTCAGTCTTTTTAAAAAAAGAACAAAATCTTAAAATAAAACTTCCGAAACAAATTCCACAGCTTAACCACTTAACTGTTTCGCTCGTATGCCGTACGTGCATCGATTTATCGAATTTTGATAGTTTTAAACAAAAAATAAACCATTCATAACAATTATAATCCAATAGTAAAATGCCTTCAAATACGTAGATAAGTCAAGTATTCGATGAATTTCCATTTGAATCAAAATGAGAAAGTATTCCCAAAATAGAAGGAGTCATCTTATTAGATAGTAAAGAAAATAAAACTGTTCAGTGCTTAAGGAATGCTGTGTTTTACGCTGATGACCCATTCCAAGTTGAAAGATAAGACTACTTTCCATTTCGGGGGGAAAAGTTTCCTCTCCCAAGTGCATAACTCAATTCATCCGTTTCCGAAAATGTCGCCAAATGCATGTTATCAAGCAACCCTAAATGCGTCTCTTTCTTTGGCTACCGCAGACTCTTCCTCCTCTATGGCGTCACGCAGTGAGTAAGGCATTCGACAGTGCATGCTTACTCACGCTCATTCACTAGAGAACAATTCCGCTTACATGTTGTCATGCTGTAGCTCCGACTCCAATCGTGGAGTGCATCTACAATCCTGTGTTTCAAACTTAGAAAGAGACAGTTGTCATTTATCATCACTATGCTGCTATTCGCCGCATTCATTTTCATCGTCACTACTGCTTTTGGGTCAGAACTTTGTAAACAAAAAGAATGGTTCAACGACATGACTGGAAAATGTCAACCCTGCACCGTCTGTGCAGGTAAGTCGTGGGAAATGGCCCCTTGCTTGGACTTCTCGGACACGCTCTGCGTAAACCTGATCGAACTGGGAAGGTCCTTACAGAAAAGTATTGAGCGAGACTGGAAAGTAAACGACGGATCCAACCCTGATCATCCTCACCGTTGGCATGAAATGGAAGGGAAAGATGACTCCTCAGTCGAGGGCGTGTTTACTAAAGAAAAAATGTCTGCATCTAATTTTGATGAAGTAGAAAATACTTGGAGTCAAGTTATACTTGTGGTGCTGAGCGTGATTTGTGTTTTAATCACTGTTGCCACTCTTTTAATGATACTTCGTTATTGTGGAAAATTTGGAAACCGCAATGGTAAGTGTTTGTGTCTCATTTGATTTTTTAGGTTTGATATCTGCAATTATATCATTAGTAGCAGTATATAATTAATAGGAAACATTAAATAATACACTAATAGTAAGGTTGAATAGGAAGGATTTGTAATAAGCGGTGGTATGTATAATACATTTAAAGACATTTGCAACCTCTACAATTCATTTATATTTTACGTATTTCATGTAAAGATTGGTTTGTACTTTCTGTAAATATTCTGCAAAATTAAATGAATTCTAATCAATGTTTTGAATTTAGGCTTTAAGTGGAAATTGTAAATTCGGCTTTTTATTGGTCTCTCCATTTCAACTTCGGGGAACTAAAATAAAATGGTACCACAGGATAAAAGCTTATTAATTTACTCACGTGTGAACCCTTTTTGAGCAAAAATTTCAGAAAATTTCATTTTTACCTGAGAAATTGTGGTGTTATTTCAAATATGAAATATTTCAGCTTAATAAATTAGAAAAGATATTCAATTTTTAATTAAATTTACTACAAAATTTCATTTTACTTCAATATTCTTAATTAGTTCTTTTAATAGAATTTGAAAAGTTGGAGATAAAAATATTGTGAAAGATTTCTCGATTTGCTGAGTGATTGAATTGCATTAATTGAGATTTTAAGCTCAAGTTAAGTTTATGCATTATAATATTCAATAATATACAAATGGATTTTCATCTAGTAGTTTTTTTCCTCGTTAACAATCTTCAATCAAGAAATGAAATAAAGATCTGAAAATAAACTTTTATAAAACTTAACTTTTTATAAAATTTAAAATCTGTATTTTCATTGGTTTATTGAAATGCAGTTTAAAATATGTATGGAAACTTGTGTTTTTGTCGTAATTTGATTTTTGAAAATTATTGTTATGTATTTGTAATCATTTTGGACTTGAAAGAATTGCTGAAAAGGACCAATTAAATAATTTGGTCACTGAGACATATTTAATTTTCATTTATATAGAAATGTATTAATATTATGAGTATAATGTTGAAATAAAAAAGTTAAAAAATATTTATCAATATTGTAAAAAGTATATGATTAATGATTTCTAATTTAATGAATTAAAAACTTAGTGAATGAATTATTTTATATTTTAAAAATGAAAACTGGTGCTTTTCATGAAGAAAAATCATTTAAATGTTTTGTATATTTCTATATGTTATTATGAAAGTTTTTTGAAGCATATTATAAATATACTTCTTAAAATTCAGGATGATTTTTTAACTGGAACATTTGTATATTTTTGAATTATTTAAGAACACATATTTTGGCAGTTAAACAATTATTTCTGTTTGTAACTGTTTGCACTCAAGATTTTTTTTCTTGTGTTACATTCTTGGTAAGTACTTTTATCCATTCAGAATTCTATGTACTGCATACTTGATACTATTATCTATGTTCCATGTTATTCAAACAATATTAAAAAAAAGAAAAATCTTTATTCATTTATTGCCCAATGGAATTATATGATCTATTTTATTAAAAGCAGAGGTAAACAGGTTTCAGATTAGGAAACTGATTCTGCTTAAGGTTTACAGATTGGCAATGATTTTGGACCTGTTGTGTGATAAATTTGAAATTGAATACTACTGTCATTCAGCCAATCTAGTAGTCTGATTGGGTCTAATTTCCATGTTATCTGACCACAGTTTAAAATTACAAGATTTGTCTCTTAAAGCTTCCCTTTTCTTTTAAAACAATTTGTTAATACTAGTAAGCAAAAATTAAAAGGATTGAGTGTATTGCAAATAAACAAATATTGAAAAAAAAAAAACAAATTGTATTATTTAATAAGGTAAGTGGATGAAGATAATATAAAACAGTTCTAATTATACATTTTTTTTTGCATTATGATTAATTTGTTATATTTAACAATTTTTTTAACAAAGGAAAGAAATGACATTTATTCAAACTTAAAGGAATGAATTGTTCTGCATTCTCAGGTCATCAGGTGTTTATTAAAAAAATCAGTAAATATAAAAAGTGAATTATGTTTCTTAATTAATTTTTTTAAATATACCTTAATATTTGAGAAAATTTCAATTGACAATTCTCTTCCGAGAAGGAAGATAGTTAATTTTTAAATCTGACGCTGAATGCATTGGTAGATTAATGACGTGGTGGGATTGAAAAATAAAAATGGAAATAAAAAATTAACTTTTTTTTAAAAATTGATTTGTATAAGTTTATAAAACTTAGAAAAAAGGATATAAAAACAATTATTCTGTTAGAAAAAAAATGGTAGCAACAAATTTATCGTAATAATTATTAGAATCGTATAATTTTGACATGACGTGAAATGGAGTCATGATTAAAATATTTCAATTTAAAGCATAAATTTTTGTTAATTATATGCAAGGTTTTGAAAAATTCCGAAATTTAAAAACATTTAAAATAAATTATCCTTTGATTACCCGTGGAACATGAAAGTTCGTCTTTCTTTGCGGAGGATTTCATAAGTAATTCGCATTTTTATCAGTTACACGCCAAAGTTATTTTTTCCCCAAGAACTCTTTCAACTTTTCTGAAGTCTTGGTTTTTTTCACCCGTCTCTGACTGCAACCGTGGGAAAACGCTCATCGGTTGCATGTTTCCGAGGATTTATTTTCTTTCTGTGTAGAGCTGTTGACATTTGGACTTTGATTTATGGCCAAAAAAAGCACACTGGTTTACATTTCGTAAGCTTGCCCATACGCGAAACCATCTGTAAGTACTTGATGAGAAAGCAAGTGTGTAAATAAAAAGAAGAACATAAAAATGAAAAGAAAAAAAAAATTGATAACGGTGTCAGAATATATCTGATAGATAACAAAGATAACTTTTTGATGTATCCTCTGAGGATGTTACTTTAATGTAGAGATTTGAAATAAAAATTGCGGGATACTTCGTAATCTCTGAAAATTTCTTTGTAGCTTTGAAAGTGAGTAGTGACAATATCTGCTAAATTAAAGAATATAACTTCTAAATGAGCTTTTTCAAATGAATTGTCTCCCCTCCCCCCATTCTTTAATACAAAACAATGAAAGAGTAATGGCAATGATAATAAATTGTTTTGACAGACCTCTTTCAGTAGATGTTTCATTCTTATCTAATTTAACTTCTATTTAGTAATTAATCAGTTTTTATTTTCTGTAAAATTTTGCGTTTTCTAAATTAAATAACATTACAGGCTTTTGACGATTTAAATCTGATTAAATGATATTGCAGAATTCATTCAGGAATTTTTTTTAAATTTTGAAATTGCATCGGAAATAATTAATTTTTGAAGTTTTCAAACATTTACTTAATACGTTACATTCACAACTAAGACAACATTGCATTTTATACTTAAGATGATTGTATTTCCTTGAAGACACGAATCTGAATAATAAGAAAACGGGAGCAATTCACTGTGAGTAAACCTTTTTTTTGTAATGTTTTTTTAGCAACTCTAATCAGAAATAGAATGAGATAAAGACTAACTTGGGGCCGAGTGTGAACTTGTTAGAATGCACTCGAAATCCGCCACTGTTTCATTTAGAACTAAATTTTATTGAGTGGTTATTTTTTAGAAGGTTTAACGAGAAATGGATTTTTTGTTGTTGCTTTGGAGAAGTATTCTTTCTTCTTTTTTATGGCTATTTTGTATTAATAATATTTGAAACTATAATATGGATTACCTTGTATTTAATATTATTTCGGGGGATTAATTAAAAATCATTGCTTTCTTAACAAATAAATAATGTGAAAGAAAATGTTATTTCATTAGAAAAAATAATGGTAAGAATGAATAGAATTGATCCAAATGATTGTGCAATTAACCCATGACGCCACTTACTTGGTGGCATTGTATTCGAATTGCTCACTTTTCGAACTTATCAATTGAAATTAAATCATGGAAAAACGCTATAAAAATGAATGTATATTTATATAAATACAGATTAAAATGAAATGTAGTATACACATTTCAATATGTCATGTCAGAACTCCATTTCTTGTACCACCAAGCACCACGTGCTCGTGCAAGTTAAATTATATTTTTATTCATTTTAATCCTTCAGTGTGCCATTTTAGTATTGCAAGCGATCCAAAAAACTTTGTCTCGCTTTTATTGTTTTCTAAAAAAAATCGCATTTCCTACTTATTTCATTTTATATAATCGCGTGCTCAAAATGACATTTTTCTAGGTTTTATTTGCTGTGGTCATTAGCTTACTTTTTAAAATCAGAGCTTCTACAAATGCAACGGTAACGCGATATCAAAAGCTGATTTTTTTAGATGCTCGTGCAAAATTTCAATTTTTGGCCTACGGATTTTTGTTCATTTCCAAAACAATATCATTCTGACATGATAAAAATGTAAATAAGCAAAAATTCACAGATCCTAGTGTTGTATGAATTAATAATTGAATCAATAAGACAAACCATTCCCGATTTAAAATATCTCTAGTTAGATAATAATAAATGGCATAATAGTTAAATAGTTAAAATAATAAATATTTCATATTGTTTATCGCTTCAATCTGTGCAATAATTTACATAGATAATATCGCTGCATTACAAAATAGAAGTAACAAATTAAAAAAAAAAACATCCATAAAAAGTTATTGAAATGCTTATTGTGTTCAGATTGGCTTTTGACACTCTTTATTTTAAGTTCTGTATTAGCTAAGTCCTGTTATTTTTAATAAAGACAGATATAGAGCTGCTTTCTGATTTAGAAAAGTACAAGGGATATTTTTAGTTCCTATCTTAGTGAACTTTTCCATGGCGACAACACTCGCATTCTCACAAAGCCCAATTCTCCTCGACTTCTTGCTGCTGATTCTCTACAATTCGTTTGAGTAATCATGATCGGTAAGTAATCATCAATTCGTTGAGTAAACATGATTATCCGATATTGATAAGGCAAACTTTTTTGGCGTTCTGCGATTTCCGGACACGTATTTATTTGATGAAAGTTATGTTTCATTCTTCGATTTACAAAAACGTAAGGACATTTCTATCCTGTTCCTTTTTTAGTACATTTTTTTTGTACTTATTTCTATAACACGCGCGCCATCAGACTCGCTCTCAACTTCCAGTAGGTTCTCCTCAGCTTGCTTGTTTGAGAGAATCTTGAATGGTGATCGTCTCATCTGTATTGTGCTGATTTGTTTTGGCATTTGCCGTTCACGTAAATTATATGCGTATTTTTGTTTTTACCCTTCTCATCTTTCGTACTAACACCTAAGGATATCTCACTCTTTTTCTCTTTTTTTAGTACATTCCCTTTTTTTT
>JAOUZG010032936.1:7073922-7096959 GCA_026289955.1 Argiope argentata | reverse complement strand
AGCACAAAGAGAATTTGGTGATTTCGTTCCATTTTATGGAATGCAGTTTCGTTAAAGAACAATATTTCTGTTTCGCATTTGTAAATTGTTTTTACAGTTTGGGTCTCCTTAGTGATCTTGTTGAATTTTCTTTTTTATTCTTTCTTTTTCTTTTTCTGTGATTAAACATTTTGATTTACATTATTGTGAATTTTTAATTTTTTAAAGAAATTGTTTTAGCTTTTTTGTAAGCTTAATATTTTCATTCTAATATTTGTGATAAATTAGTCAATGGCATGATTACACTTTTTTTTATCTCAGTTATTGTTTGATGTTTTTTTATTTTAATTTTCTCTGAGACTAAATAATTTTCGCATTTTTTTGCATTTAGTCTTGATTTTTTAGATATTATTACATCTATATTTTTGCAATGAAATATGTTTATGCTAACATCTGTTGATCTGCCAAGGATGATATCCATCCATCTAATTCGCATATATTTTACTTAATATATCGTATAACTACGTCTCTATCTCATAATATATATTTCTTATAAGACTTCGAGATATTATATTCTTTTTTTAATAGTCTTTTCCTCTTTGTTTCGAATGTTTGTAATGGATATATATATATATATATATATATATATATATATATACACATTTTGTTGTTTATCTTGCGTTCCTCATTTTTAAAGATAAACAGTGATACCATTTTTGTATCTGCATATGTAAGAAAAAAAAGTACTTTGCTCGGTGGGTATGGAAAAGCCCAGTTTTTATATTTTCTGTTTTAAAATTCATTCCGTTTTAGAGAAAACATTTCTCTTTCTGATTGCATTATTTTTTCAAAGTTTTTAACGCTAATCAGGAGCTATTTCGAGCAAAAATCTCTTGTCGATTGTTCGATTTTTATCAAGAAAAGTCCATTGAAATGGCTTAACATCGTCTGAAATAGTAATATTTTAACTTGGAATATTAATGTGCAAAAGATAAATATTTGGACTAGCATTAATCGCATGCTTAATCATCCAAATAGTTACCTTTGTTTTCAAAATTTGCCATTGCCAATGTTCAATATATTACAGACCAATTTTGTCCTCTTCCCCAGTAAACAAACTCATTTGCTCCGTCAGTTATTCTGGCTGGCTTGCTGGTACATTTTTATAATTTTTTAGATCTGTATTTTTCATTATTATTAGTTTTAATATGGTTTTGTGTAACTTCACTTCAACTAAACTGTTCTGTATTCACCTCCACATTCCAACGATGAAATAATTTATTTGAAAACTCTTTTCAAGTTGTTCATTTCTTACTTGCGCTTGACAGAAAAGTATCCATATCCTTTGTTCTTCGGTTGAAGGCCACTGCCTCCCTTCCCATTCTCGGCATCCAAGCATTTTTTTCTCTATAATTACATGTTCTCACCTGCTACGTTCGAATGCACTGCTGGAGATGCGTCGCATCCAAATCAGTTGGTCCCGACGTGCTGTTTGGCTTTGATGAAAGTCACTAAATTCTCCTATTTTTTTGCTCATACTATGATTTTCTCTCTCTCTTCCTCTGTCTAGTACACCGTTATTTTATTTATTTTTGGTCAATAAGATCAGATTATTGAACAAAACTGGCTGATTTATGAGACTTGTTGATCTCTGCATTTCGCAATTCTTATCGTTTTTCCGTGGTCTTCCGAACATTTCTATTGATTTTCCTCCTCTTGTAGAGCGTTGAGTTTTACTTTGAAACTATTCCTTTTCTCAGCTGTAGTTTTTATTAAAAAATCGATTTTAGGAAGAGGAGGCCGATGATAAAAATTATCTGTTTTGTTAAGCGGAAAGTTAAGATGTTTTGTGGATCTGATCCCTGTGGGTTCACTAAAATATTGACACATATTTTAAATACCTATTTTACAGTTTCATTCAAAATCTTTAATTTTAAGTTATGAAATGTAGTTAAAGAATCCACCAATTTAAAATATTTTGTAAATTTGAATGTTTTATTTCTTTTGTTAAATATTACTAATGCGTCATTTCCTACTTTTTATGAGCATTGTTTTTTTGCTGCTCTGATGGGACCACGATATATTTTTTGCATCTGAAATAAAGCGAATAAAAGAAAATTAACGCCCCCCCCCCCTCGTACGTAAATGCATTAAAACTCTTCATAGACGTAATCTATAACTACCACTGATTTTGCTCTATCTGAAATGGTATTTAATCAGACCATCGGCAAAAACAGTATCTTTCCATATGTTTTTCACGCCAATATCATTCAATAAAATATAGTCCAATCCAATATCATTCATATGAAAATCCCACACGGTTCTGAATTTTGACATTTTATTTTATTCTGTGTTGGAATATTTTCAGTGTAACAAGGTCATTTCTTGCCAAGATATGCAACATATCTTTTGCAGCATTTTAATTTTAGAATCCAGTTAGGACCTTCATTAAAGTATATGACGTCATAGCGCAACATAGCTTACGTGGACGCAAAATCAGACATAATTTGTTAATCACCATTTGACAACTCTATTCTTGCATCAGTTTAAACAATTTTTAAGCAAAATAATAATAACTAACAGTAAAAAAAAAATTACATTTTTTGATGATGAGTGTCAGTCGTACCGTATCGATTTTGAAACGAAATCGCCAAAAAAGAGAAGACGGTTGAAAGTACTCAAGAATCGTACGTAAGGGGATCCATTCATTCATTCGTAAGATGAATGAGGTAGGGTTAAACGTTAATGTGTACGTAGCGAAGTGTCCGAACTAGAGGACTTATAGTTGTGGGACTGTGTCAGGACTCTGCTGTTTTTACTGGGCACGTTACTGGTAAAAAGAAGTAAATTCGAGTAGCAAATATATGAAGTGTTATGATAAAAATAATTTTTTTGGAATCTGTTGAATTTGCCAGAAATATTGAAAAACTTGATGATCAGTGATTCCATCGAAGTCAGAAACTATTGAGAGTATTCTACGTTAGCTTTTGCATTTATGGGAGCTCAAATTAAGCTTGGTTCGCGAAATGAGAGGAACTGTATTAACTGTTCCCGGGCGTAGTGGGACAGAACCGTACTGTACACTTTTCGTACCGTTCATAAAACTGTCAAGCAACGGTCTTGCTTACAAGGCGATTTTGTTACTGTAAAGGATCACTTCTAGAAGAGGTTGCAACATTTTAAACGTTATCTTAAAAGTGTCAGGTTTGGCGAAAGTTAGCATGATGTTTAACTCAGTTTGGAATACTTAACGACTTATTGTTTAATACAATTTCGTTCATTTTAAAACAATCTGAAAAGTTTCCACTTTGTTTCGTATGAAACATGAATTGCTTTTAGACGAATTTATTCAAAAATGTATGATAAAAATCAATGAATTTCTCCTCATATACATAAATACTGGATCCACTTCGAAAAAAATAATCTAGATTTAAAAAAATACATTTCTTTACATAAATTCAACGATTTGCATTAAACGGAAGAGTTTTGTTTTCATTAGTTTTGATTTTGTTTCATCTTGATTCTTTTATTTAATTCAATAAGTTCGAACACTGAAATCTATGTTATTTAAATATAAGTTGCTTATTAAGTTTGAAGTATAAATAAATGAAGTTAATATTATTGAAATGATTTGTAAGAAAGAATTAAATACAAATACGATTCTTGACAACCGAAGTGTTCCCGTGGTTTGGCGAGCATAAACGAGCAGAGGTCGGAGCATCCTGGCATTTTTTAATTCGAAAACTGATATGCATCAGATGTTATTTACAATTGTTTACTCGATAAATTCATGGCCATTAGAACTCTTTTTGATGAAAGTGAAATGCAACATTTGATGCATCAGCAACTTCCCTTTCGAAACTCTCTGCAGTAGACATTATACAATCTAGGTTGTATTGGATTCATTCCTGTAATTATGGCTGTTAACATAGAAACGTTGCCAATTTTCATTGACAAACATTGTTTCATCACTGTATAGGTAAAAAAGAGGTCTACAGATAGAAGTATTATGTAACATCATTGTTATGTTCCAATCTTTAGGATACATTGTGAGTAAAAAGTCTATTCAGGTTTGCCTCGAGCTACGAGTAAAAGATATTTAAATTTGCAATCATTTTCATTTTTCCCCCTTCGGATATTTTATTGCTAAAAGGATTGGTCCAGAATTGCAATAATTTGATAGGTTAGCGAATTCTGATCATGATTATGATATTACATTCGATTAGACGTAGATTAATGTTTTCGATAAAAATGAGAATATATTCTTAAAAAAAATTTTTACTTTAAATTACGCCTTAATTTATTTCTAGCAAACTGGGGAAAAAAGAGTAAAGGGGATACACGCTTTTAATCCAATACTTCGTAGCATACATATAGCTGATATATTAAATGGAGGCCGCTAGTCGTATGTTTCTTATCGAAACAAATGCACCCATTTTGTGTCACATGACTTAGAGAGAATCTGAGAGTAAGAATACCTTTTTTGGCGACACATCGCAAATCGTATGAAATACTCAAAATCAGCCTTGCAATCTTTTTCTTCCTGGCATCGGATCCGGTCGATTTTCATTTCCTGAAAAGTTTATTTATTTTTCTTTTCTTGTTTTGAAATTATTCTATTAGACAAAAACAAGCAAACTGATTTTAAAATAAATTTTCGTTTTCGTAACATCAATAGCTGAGTGTGGATTTAAATCATTTGTAGTTTTTTTTTTTTTGCATTAATTAAGTGATAATTTTTCTTCCTTAAATAAACATCTTATTTTTTATTTACTTAAAAACCTTTTTTTTTTTTTTAGTTTTACCTTATATATTTAAATTCTTCTTTCATTATAACAAAAAAAATTTTTTAAAAAAACTTTCAGATTGTGTAAAAGTGACCAAAGTCTTTTTTTTTTTCTGAATATTAAAAAAAAAAAACTATTCGCATTTTTATTTTTTTTTTCTAAAAAAATAAATTTGAATCCAAGAATTAGGAGAATAAATATTTATTCATGTATAAAAATAAAAAAAGATATTAATTAAAACTGTAAATTATTTTTTAAAATAATTTAGAAAAAAATATATTCTGCCCAGGATTGTACCCTTGTATCACATATGTCGGGATTTCCAGGCCCTAACCATTGTTCATCTTCTGCTTTCATTCATAGAAACACATTATTTGTATATGAGCTATTTTGAAAGTTCCAAAGTTGATTATTGAACCTTAATATTTTCATGAATGAACATTCTAAATGTATACTGCCATTATATAAAATATCACCCCAAACGCAATTTTAAACCTCATGCTTTGCCTTTGTTAATATTAGTTTTAAATACTTCGCTTCAGGTTTATAATTTTACTGGTGACGTTGCTTTTAACTGCTGCAGAAGCAAAAGTAAATCATTTTTAAAATTTTAAGTGTTTTGATTTAATACAAATAATAAAGCAATTCAAAATGTTTGGTGATTTTAGGCTATGTACATACCACAAGTTGTTAATAAATGTAGACATTCAGACAAAAGTTTATCTTTTAAGATAGCGTTTCTTTTTTAAATATTTTTTTATCCCTAGAATATCCACTGGTATTACTACTACTGCATTTATGAAATTTTACTTTTTAACATTTTCAGTAAAAATATACGTTTTTAATTTTATTTTTTCATTCACACGGATGATTTAATATCGTTTTCGGTATAATACGATTCGAATATTTATGGTAAAAAAGAAACACATTGGAAGTAATATGGAAAGAAATGAGCATTAAAATAAATAAACAATTATTAATCGATCAATAATGTTTGTACACATGTATTTGTATTGACGAGAACAGAATCCTGCCAAGCTTGCAGCCAAACGAGTGTGATACATTCGAGATTGAAATAAAGCGATTAGCAAAGTATAATGCAATTATATGCATTTAAATGAAATTTAATAATAAGTTAATGAAATTAAATACAACAACTAAACCAAACTATGAAATATTATGTAATTATAACATCAAAATCACTGAGTGACCCTTGCGACGAAATTTTAAACTGACTTAAAATGGGTATAAATAAAATCTGTTTATTGTATAAAGCTGTCAAATGATACAGGACTATCCTTCGAAGATTTTTCGTTGCTTCCAATTGCACAGCAATAGTTCACCATAGCTTAACTAAGCTTTAAAATTCGACAGTTAAAAGCGAGGAAAAATTCGCCGTTGAAATATAATGGGGAATGGAGGAAGCGGATATAGCGAATACAAATTCTATCCCCAAGTCACGTGATTTTACCTTGCCCTAAACCTAAGTAGGGTTGCTCTCCTGCTATCTTTATTTTAACTGTGGTAGCATGGTAGTGTTTTACACTTGATTCTTTTGTTGTTTATTTTTAAAATTTCTTCTTTATTATATGGCAATGATTACATGGAAACTTTTTTTTGTTTAATATCGTCACAATGCTATTGAGTGTAAATCTGTTTTCTAAAACAGTAAAAACAATGATTGCATCACTAGCACATTTTTTAAAAAAAACATCTATTAAAATTAGAAAAAAAAGTACGAAATTAAAATTTGCACCATTGTAAAGCTTATTTTTGAGATTTAAAATGATAGGAAAGTTGGTTTGGGCAATAATATCCGATGGAAAATATTAGATCAGTTTTTTATTGAAAATCTAACTGAAAATTTCTTACATTCTTTTGAGTGCTTTTTCCTACTACCCAAATTTGATATTCTAGATTCGACGTTCCTATTGAGTGTTTTGAACGATTTTCCATATCGAGGTTTACAGATACATTAATTTATGAACATTTGTAATGCCAAACAAATAGTAAAAACCGACAAATAAAATTATCCCTCCACTAGTATCCAGACAACGTTTTTCTATTGTGACATTATGATGCAAGATTCCATTGAAAAATAACATTTATACAATAATCAGGACTAGGCCAAAATAAATAAATAAATAAATAAATAAATAAAACAACATAACTTTATCATTTATCAAAATCCGGTGCCTAAAAATACATTGCTGAAAGCCATCAAATTATTATGAGAATTAATTGAAACTAAGCACTAGTAATGCTTCCAATGAACTAGCTGGTCGCCAACGGCAGTTAGTTTAAAATAGCAAAATCCTTGATGAAGTTTCATTTTAAAGAAATACAACGGAAGTAAATAAACATTTCTACGTAGGATTACATTTCAAGTTTTTGGCTTTCGATGTCGGGAATGTGCTCGTCAGCTATGTTGCACACGGAATCCAACTGTAGATTTTCCCCATGCGGGGGCAAAACTTCCGAGAGCTGTCGAAAAAAGTGGTTGCTCTTGATGTGCCAGTGTCGTTCCTTGAAACCTTCGGGAGACCATCGGAAGCTGATGCAGATTAAAGTTTCGCTTGCTATTCGGTTTCGTTTTTATTTAAGCACTTAATGTTGTTGCAGTAATTTTATTTTCCTTTCTTCTTGAAAGTATTACCCTCAAGAAAGAACCAAGATTTTGACAGTTCTTTTTGTGAGTGCTATTTGTGAATATGAAAACTCAAAAATGTTTTCAAAGAAGCAAAAAAAAAAAAAAAAAAATTACACTAAATGTGTAAATTTGTGACAAATTTGGAAAGAAATTCCATCAGAAGTCTGTCCATCCGAGTATATAAGTTACGACACAACAGAATGAAAAGAACTTCTTAGATAAATATTTTAGAACGTAGATAAATATTTTAGAACGCAAGATTTAGCATCTAGAGTTTAAATTTGTTTCAGATTTGGAATCATTGTATCAAGACGCTGATCGTCTGTCGGCCCCTACTTCTGGTTTTAAATGAGATAGTTAAAAAAATCGTAACAATTTAACTGAATGAAATTTAGTATGTGCTGTTGTTATTGCAATTGTAGCTTTTTATCGAATTTTGATTTTCATTGTTCGAAAAAAAATGGTTCTCAAAATGTTCGATTTTCTGGTATTCGTGTTTCAATCGCGTTCCTGCAATTTATCGCTATATAGGACTCTTTCGTAATTATTGTTCATCAATGACATTGCATTAATGATTCATGTATAATTATTTTGTTGAAAAATTATTATACTAGGAAGGTGTACTGTAGAAATTCAGATTTTTAGATTTTGTTTTCGACTTTCCAACGTTTTCAGTATTGAAGTCATTACAGTCGTTATTGGTGAGAAAATGCATTCTTAGTTTATCTGGAATGCGATAATTTATAGACACTAGAGAATTCTTAATATCATCAAATTTGAAATCTCCAAATGAAAACGAAGCCTCTTTGTTATGCGTCAGGTGCGTCGTGACAAATTAGTTTTGGAATCCAATTCACGCCTCGCAAGAGGGAAGGATGCGACTTCACAACGCTGAGTTGGAGAGCATAACTTAAATGGCACGGATCACTATTTTATCACATGATTGTGAGGTCAGGTGAATCGATTCTAGATCAGTAAGACAATTGATGTGCGCGGCTGTGTTGTTAGCATGACATCCGAAAGGGATTAATAGCCACATGCATGCTTTTTTTCGGATATGCGTTTCTTTTGTTCTTTATAAACCACGAAGCATATCTGTGACTTAAAATGAGCTTTCTGTGCTTGTCTTGAGTTTCGGAGTCACTTCATGTGCAATGGCAGGAACTGTGCTCTTCAGATTTGCACGCGTGTCAGAGCGACTGATTTGCGTATCCTGTTCAAACAATGTGCAGCCAGTGCTGTGTTTAATATTGAAAATGTTAATTTCGAATGCATATTTCGTTTTTCAAAAAATATTTACTCATTCATAATATTTGCAAATAGTGTTTATGTTAAACGATGACGAACTGTGTCATTTGATTTAAGAATCACAATTCTATTTTGTTAGTATTCCATTTCTACCTGTGTAGCGTAGCCACAAGTAATATATTTTAATTTTCTAACACAATATGACATTATTTTTTTTAAAAAAATTGTTGATATTTGTGATATATTTTGGTAATCTTTGTCTTTTTCGATTAAAAGAAAAGATATGATTTTTAAATTAAAATTTTTTATTTTGCTGTCATAAATTTGTTTGTTTTTTTGTTGTTTGGGGAAGAAAAAAAACCAGGGGAGAAAGAATAGTTTTTGTAATGTTAAGTTCGTTTTGCTTCGAAAAGTTTTATTTTCTTGTTAGGCATTTTCTAAGAAAGAAATCATATGCCATTCTAAGAATATATTAATTTATTATTATATTTTGTTATTGATATGCTTTTTCTTTTTATGTTTTCAGAGATTTATTTGGATTAATTTATTTCGAAAATTCAAGCTGATTAGGTTAAAAATAATTTCTTAATCTTGTCAAAAAAAAAGAAAAAAAAAGAAACCCTCCTTGCATAGTATGTAAATCGAATTTTAAAATGTTTGTTATTGAAGATTGGGGAGGGGGGGAATCATCTATAGAATATTTTTGCGATTTTTTTTTTTTTTTTTTTGGTATTACAAACTATTTAAATCTATATTCTTGAAAAATAATTATAGTGGAATAATGAAACGAGATTGATTTATTCCTTTTTTTATTTTAATTCACTCTTAATTTTTTTTTTAAATTTTAAATTTGGAAAAGATTGTTATGTATTGCTACAACCCAACTCGGAAGCTAAGTATATACCACAACCGTCAATTGGAGTTTCTTTAAATATTTCTCTTCGCCTTTCATAACAAAAGACTTTTTGTGTGTGTCATTCTTGCTTGGAATTCACTTTCCAGATGTTGGTGATAATCATCTCGGTGTTGACCACCTGGTCCTGAGTTCTTCCGTTCCAGGTGCAGAGGTATCCAAACCAGTTTTGCTAGTTTCCAAAGGGAATATTGCCTCGATAGATCAAACGAGATTGCTTTATTCCCACTATTATTTATACAGATGTTATCTCGTCTCTGTGTTGTTTAATGACGCAAGGATTACTAACCTATTAACTTATCGAATCGAATACATGCAACGGATATTTAAAAGCAGTTATTACAATCTAAAAATCTAGATTATGTCTCATTAGCAAAAAATTTCTCATTTTTTTATTTTGTTCATTTTTGTGTGGTAAAATAGATAAGTAATCATGAAGAAAATATTTTTTTATATTTAATTAATTGTGATAAATAGTTTATTTCATCGTTGACTTCGAAGTTTACAAATGAAAATAGAAAAAAAATGAATTGAAATTACTGTTGTGAAGTTTGTTTACAATTAAACTAGATGAATAGTTGAATAATGATTTTAATAGTGTTTTTTTAATAGATGAAGAATTTTAGAATAAGAATCAAGTTAAATAATTAGGCATGGGAGACCATTTTTAAACAAAATATCTTCGCATTGTTTTCGTTACGTTCCTTGAAAATTGCCGGTTTTATTTTATTTTTTGTTTTCTTTTGTATTTCTTGTTTTTAACAGTTATAGAAAAATAAATTAATTATTTCATTACAGGAAATAATTATCAGAATTTCGTAAATAACAACACAGTTAAAATTTTATTTTCTCTGTAATTATTTTTATATTTCTCAACTGAAATTTTTGTAAGTTCATGTCAAGCATTTATTAAAAAAACCTTAGAATCGAAATTAATTCGCATGAAAACTGATTACTTTATAATCTAGAATAAATTTTAAGAAAAATTACTGATTTGTTTATTTACTTTTTTCTCAGTAATATTTTTTAATATTATTTTACCATTTATCCACAAAAAGCTATTAAAAGTTATTTTAAAGAAATTTCTTGTTGCAATTTTCGTGTTCTGTTTCTAGTATTACATTGGAGATTAAATAATATGCGAGGTAGCTTGAAATAATTTGAAATAATTTCATAGATGAATGATCATTCGATTTGCCCATGTCTTTTAACTGCATTGCCATACATAAAAGATTTTCAAAAAAAGCCTGTTTTTATCTTTTTGTAAATCATAGTTGCAATTTTGGTTTTCATGAGGAAATATTCATAAATTTGTGAACAGCGGAAGAAGTTTTCTTCTCATTTCATACAAAATGATCATTTCTGACATAATACTTCTTGCTTTCTGAATCGTGTTAATTAACTGTGTTTTCTTAGCTTGAATATCGAGAAATAAATTCCTATCGATTAATCTAGAAAATTTTCTTTCACATTTCGGCAACATCATTTTATTCGCAATTAAAACGAGTATTTTGATGAAGTAGCGTGTTTTTTCATGCATTTTCATTTTATCTATAAAAGTATGTATATTTATTACAACTTGGCATGGATTCCAATTACATTTTCCATATAAAAAGATCAGAAAACGAGTATATGTAAAAAAATTATAAATATATATATCTTTTTGTTAAATTTGTTAAAAATTAAAAACTCAAATTTTAGTGTGAAAATTAAATGAGTTTTTAAGTTTTTTTTTTCTCCTAAGTAGAAATTTTTGTTTATGTCTGGTTGTTTTCATTTAGCTTTTGATAGAATTTTGAGTGGTATTTAAATTTTGTCTTTCGTCTAAGTTTCATTTTTTTTTAATTTGTAGGGGAAAATTTAGTTAACTAGAATCCTTATTTGAAGATAGACCGCCTTAGAACTTATGTGATCTTTTATTTATTAAGCTGGATGTTTCTTTTTTGCGCCATATATTTGTTTAGTATCCTGGTTCTGTTCTTCAACTTATAGTAATAGAAAAAAAATTATGTGTTTGGATGTTGCAATTTCTTTTTGTCTTGTCCACTTTGTTTCTTTTTTTGATTGTAAGAACTCGTATTAAATACGTATTGAACTATTTTGAATAAACAAATTTGTTTATGAAAGTTGTTTGAATTTTGGGAGGATTCTTTTCGTGCAAAGATTTTATTTTTAAGAACATGTATGAAGACAAGTTTTCAATTGAATTTGAATATTAAATCAACATTCATATATGTATATGTATATTTGTAATTTTTTTATCATTACACGCCTATTATTCTATTCTTTAAAAGTTGCTGAATTTTTTTTTTCTCAATTTTCTGTTATAATCTTATTTATCACGGCTGTTATTTTTTATTCCGTTTTCTCTCGATGTCTCTTCTCTATCCTTTGTTTTTAAATATATTCGTAGACATATCTTGCAAGTTAATTCAAAATCCCAAAGAATGGACATCCCAAAAATTCGTAGAAAATATTATTGTTATCATTCTTCTTAACTTGTTTCTTGTTGGTGATGAAATGCGAATAAAAGGAAAATTGCTATTTGAATTTTTTTTCGTGCTTAAAAAAAATTCATTATCCTTATTTGGTATATTATCGATTACGTGTTGTATGACATTGAGTTAAATTCATCGTGCTTCTGTATGAAGTAATCTGAAACCCTCATTACTGTAATTCTCAGAATGTCTGACTTGCTTTGCAGATTTTAATTTAAATTATTATTTTTTCATTAATTGGCAAAAATAAATAAACAATCGTGCTGCACCTTTTCGTTTAGTTCCATCGAACACACTATTCATTTGTTCGAAGGTTTAATCTCTGTCTTGTATACCGAGACTATATCGCATGGCTGCCAAAATTAAATTATAAATGGTAAAACGCAAGCAGGGCCAGACTAGGGCAGGGACATGCGGGGCAGTTGCCCCTGGGCCCCCATATAATTGGGCCCCCAAATTGTATATAAATATTATTTTACATTTCCTTTTTTAATGAATCTTTTTCATTAATAGAATAGTGAAGCAGAGGGAGGGCCCAAAGAAGTGTTTGCCCCGGGCCCCAACTAGGCTAAGTTGGGCCCTGAACGTTAGCGGGTAATTGATATTTTCCTCTACATGTTGGGTTATTGATTTTTATCTTCTAAGGGCGACTATGTAAAAAACTTAATACCAAAGCTATTCATTATGTTAAGGCATCTATTCGAATCATTTGAAAAATCTTTGTCTTCAATAGTTAAAACTCTATATAGTTTAGTTATTCGAAAAATAATAAGATGCATGATTATACTTTTGTAATGATCTCTTCAGTTCTTATGCTCATAATCGTGGTTACAGGTTTATTTTAATTCCAGAAATCAATGTTGCTTTTATTATATGCATCCTTTAAATATCATTATATACATACGAGGACATATATAATATGCTTATATCGTAGTTATTTAATAAAAATGTGAAACCGATGCAGAGTATCGAGGCAGATTGCAAAGCGTTAGGGATTAATAGGAAAATGAAAATTTGATAATTTATTGTTATAAAAAATTGCATTAACATTACTTCAATTTAAGTCGACTTAGAATTGCAGATGTTTAGATATTTCTTAGAAATTTCAGTTATTGATTCGTGAATCATATTACCAATTCATATATTCTAATCACATTTTTGCCAGATTTCCGTTCTTATGAGGCCTTCGGATACTGCCCTGTTTTGAAACGTTGTCACGCCCCTAGTTGGTGTCCGCTTTAATAATGCCGTGACGACACACTGTCGGGCATTTCATACTAAGTGTTGACAGCCCTGACCTAAATAGGGCGACGCGCCACATGATATGGTTCGTGGAACACGCCCTGATGATTCGTCTGCTCAGTCAGGAGATCGGCGGATTTTGGCACGAACAGAACTTGGGGTTAGCCGAAGGAAAGAAATAAAAGAATGTTAATAAATTCTGTTAAAGGATGATCCAGTTCCATTCTATTACAGTGGAATAACATTCTTGCGGTATGGGGCATTGTTTACAGTTTTATCCGACGTTAAAATCCTCTGACTTTTAAGGCAACATTTACATAAACTAACGTCACATGCAGACTTATCTTCTAAAACATTTTTAGTTAAAATTGGAAAAACAAATGAATTTTAAAAACTACCGATGACTCATTTCCTCCTTAACTTATTAATGTTTGTTATGTTAGCACTGCAAATGTTATTCACAATTGCCAATTTATAAAAAAAGTTGTCTTCTTTTGAGTGATTGAGTTACTTTCAAAAGCATGGTCAATTCACTGTTTTGGAACTAATAAAGACATTTTCAAGAAGCATATTTCTGGGAAATTAAAAGTTCAGTATCTCAAAGTGTAAAAAGGCAAAATTTTGGTTAATCTGTAATTAACTGAATATTTCATTGATTTCTGACTGCATTTTTCTCTCATGTCCTGATGATGATGATGATGACGCCCAGATCACGAGGAAGACGCGCTACCTCTGTGCCAGGACGCCGGCTTCTTGTATCTTAAATAAGTATGGAAAAGTTTAAATGGGAATGTGCTCGTGCTATTAAGTGGAGATGCAAAAGATAAATACATCCATAGCCATATATATATATATATATATATATATATATATATATATATATATATATATATAATATGAGTTTAGACTGTTTTTAATTTTAAAAACCCTTGAGGTTTTTTTTTTCCTTTCTTGCCATTTTAAATTGTTAGATTATGGGCTAAGAGAACGAATAATTTATGAAATAGAATAATTTATTTCAAGCCTATTGTGAATTCTAATGTTTATTCGGTTATTGCTCCTGATTTGCAATAACCGATTGACCCTTTCTTCAATTGATGCATTTTCAATATCTCGACATTAGAGTTGAGTCATTAATAACCGTTGATTAATGAAGCAAGTACACACAAAGAGAATTGTTTTGTGAATTATTATATGATTTGAAATAATTTCACATTTTTAGAAGCATTCTAATAAGCTTTAAGGTTAACTGAGCGATTCAGCAAAATCGTCCAATTGAAATAATAATAATGATAATAATAATATTACTAAAGACTACCATATTTTGGATGAACATTGTTCAATATGTTATGGTCAGTTCTTGCCATTTTTGTCTTTTAGCAAAGCCTTTCAACCTGTTTTAGGGTTTAAAAAGTAACCTAAAAATCATACTATGCATTTAAATTACTTATAATTTAAACGCTTCTTATATATCATACACTTCATATTCATGATTTTCTTATTATGATAACTTTTTTTGTTCCCAGGCTAATTATTATTATCAAAATAAAGCCAAAATATTGTTTCCGATGAGTAGATGTTTCGATTGATTAATTAACCCAGTTAGCTAGATTCTAGCTAATGAAATGTTAAATAGTTTACATTAAGATTTCATTTCGATTGTGGGATTTTGGTGGGACATATAGGTCGTACCTATCCTACATTGTAGTTTACTCGTAGGCGGGGCCTCATTAGGACAACCAGCGGGTGATGAAAAGAAATGCAGTACCTATCTCTTGCCCTGAAATCAAAACTTGTGCATTAAAAAGCGAAAAAGAACAGGATCCAGTCTACGGTCCATTTTGAATGCTATTGTTCGATGTCAAGAGATGAAAATTTTTCTCCGAGATATGATAATTTTTCGTTCTTTGCGTGCGGCCTTTGATTGACCCTGACTGCATCAAACTGACTCACGTTGGTTTACCTCGTTTCCGAATCCGAAAACTGGTTCGGCTCTCTTGTTTCAATTGCCTTCCTTCGGTTGTGAGTGATAAAATTGCAATTTGAGTTTTAAGTTCCGCTGAATCGTGGGTGACATAACACTTTGCTTTCATATGCGGGTTTAAGAACAATAGTGTTATTTGCATTGTATTTTATCTGGTATTCCAAGGTTAGTTTTATCTGAATTTTTTAAATACAGATTTTGGTGTTTTTTTAAAATCTTTTTTTGTTAATTCTAGTGATGCTCACTATATATATTTACTACTCTTATTTAACAAACTACTGAATTGAATTTAAATTTATTAATTTTTATTTTCCTAGGGCAGTTGTTTCTGAAAAATATTTGCTATAATACCCAAACGTTTCAAAAGGATTTAGTGAAGATAAATTTAAAATTTAATTATTTAGTAAACAGAACAGGCATCACGATAAAGTGGTTATTTACTGCCGAAAGCAGTGAATGAAAACTGGGGAATAATGATTGCTCTCCAAATTGCGGCCCTTCTACCTTCCAGTATAGACTCAATACAAAGCTTATTATCTGAACAACAACGATTAAGATTGTTCGTGTGCCAGTACAAGACAAATTTCCTATTCCAGATTTTTATTCTTGATTATTTTGAAATTTCACTCCTTTCCAGTTCAGCGTTATAAAGGTCAGTTTCGAAAGTTCTCCAACGGGAAAAAAGTTTTTTTCCGAAATCCGATTACAGAATTCACAATCCGATTACAATTTACAAATTTCGTTTAGCTTTCTATGATACCAAACTCTAAACAAATGCACATCTTTAAATCAATAAAATATCTTAAATTTTGCTCCAGATTTCATTGATAACGTTATATAAGCAGATTTTCCTACTTAGCCGCATATGCCAAAAGAATGACGCAATTATTAAAAATTCAGGGATTTCTGAAATGAAGTGAGTGAAGAGAGGGCGGAGGAAATTCTTCGAAGCCCCTTTGTTTTGTCATTACTGTAGTGGATATGTTTGAACACTCTTTTGAATAAGAATTTGTTCTTGCATTAAATGGTGAAAAACGAAAAAATAATTTAAAAGTGAATGAAAAATGAATTTAAATTTATTTATATTTATTTGTGGCATACTTCAGATAGACACAAATTCTAATCATTTGTGCTTATTGATATTGGATAAACTATTAACAGTTTCTGTTTTAAAGCTTCCACCATTTGTAAGATTACATATGGGACACAATTTAGCTTCTAAGGCACAGGTCAAATCCTTGTTTTATTTCCGCAGATGAAAAACGACGAAAGATAAGTCGGATATACAGAAATAAGTAATTTTTTCCTTTAGGATGGGTTCGCCTTGCTACTAAATTAGAGAAATGGGTCTATGAAAGTGTGCAGAACGAGAATTCTACGGCATAGATCTATTTGTGCGTGTGATCCTTTGTTCTGTTGTAAAAAATTCTTTTTGCAAGCGTAAAGGGAGGAAGATAGGAAAATACTTATTTATGCTTTTGCTGTACATCTGGCAATCCTATGATTTAAAAATCTTCCCTTTTTGATTTATGCATGAAAAACACATTTTCTAAGCATTTTCGTGCCGGAGAAGAGAGAAGACATTTTGAATTTCTGAAACTTCTGTTTTATTCCATCCCGGGAGGCATAATTTATGTACAAGCAAAAGTTATGTGGCGCGTCAATCTACGACACAAGAGCGAAAAGAGACTAAAATATTTTCCCTGGGTAATTATATACTATCAGATTCTGATAGAGACTTCTTTATACATATCGATTTAAGAAAGGGAAACATAGGTATCTTTAAAGAATTTGTTTAGCTTGACAGATTTTTATCCCTTCACTCGGAGTGAGGGGGCCACTGATTTAAGCATTGTTACAGAGCTCTTGTAGTATAAAATAATTTTAAAAATATGTGGAACTGGATCAAGAAATAAGGAAACGTTTCAAATTTAAACAGTTATGGGTTAAATTAGGATAAAAGTTAGAAAATAAATTAAGTTTAATTTAGATTTTAAAATTACATGTATATGCTACATGTTTGAATATTTCTCTTCTTCCATTTCTAAATTTTTCTTCCTTAAACGTTTGATCTGATTTTCAAAGACATTTCAGTTTTCGTACCTTCCTGAGCCTTCTCCAATTCTTTTTGTGCTGCACTAAAAAGGCCACTTGTAATATCGCTCTGAATCTGGAAATGCAACAGGTGTAAAAGAGATGAAAACTGGGAATAACTCCGCCCCCCCCCCCTCTATTTTTTTCTTCTCCTTCTTTCTATCTCTGTATGTTTATGATTGTGCAATCTCTCCCAATTTTTCATTCCCTTGAATGTCCATGGGATGATGAAATCTGTCTACAAAATCGTCTGTTTTGTGTCGCTTTTTAAAAAAACCCGCAGTGGTGTAAACGACGTCTGTCCTCTGTTTGTGGATGAGTGAGAAACGGTAGACTGTCCGGATGATGACACTGCTGCGGTGAGAATGCTGAATTGAGTTTTGTTAGAACTTCAGGTGCGGTTTGAAAGCGACAGATGCGTTTGTCTGTTATTATTATTTTTAAAAATCGGGGTGAAATGCGCATATGGACAGAAAAAAATACAGCCTTATTTTGCGCTATAATATTATTGAATGTTTGAGATTATTCCTTCTACACAGTCTCTGCAGTTTTATATGCCCCAAACTTATCCCTTCTCATTAAATTGAATGTTATTTTGCACAGAGTAGATATTGAATTATTAAACTCTCGCTTCCCCCCTATTAATCAGTAAAATTGAATTTATTAATGGGGGGAAATATTTTATATATTTGGAATTTTTTCAAATAGGGCTGACTGTCGAAGAATTTGTCATTTGTTATGCCTCAGAATCTTTAAAATTTGATTCATTGTTTTGGATTAGTAGTATTAATTGAATTATATTGCTATTACTCTCATGACTGCAGCTATTATTCATTTCGTTCGTGTCCTAAAATGAAATAGAATGTCATTTTAGAAAATAAGCAAATAAAAAACAATTTTCTTTATCAACAATGGAAGCAATTTGAAGTAATTTGTTTTCTGAAAACATATTTCATGATCTGGATTCTGTATCATGTTCTTTTTATCTCAACGTGTTCCCTTCTGCCATGCTCACGTCGTTCTTGAAAAGAGAAGTTATTTTGATTCCTTAAACGTACTCGTCTCATTAAATTAGATAATGAACTTCCATTCTCAACCGGTGAAATGCTCACATAAACCGGTGGGATCTTATGCAAGAGAGTTTTCAAGGATTGATGGGGGGGGGGGATCGTCAAAACACGAATGAGGACTAGAGAATTTTATGTTTACGTTTTTTTAAAACATTTATCATTGTTGTTGTTACTATTGGCACTTGCCATGGACTAGAGCGCTGACGGCTGTGAGCGAAATTAAGCCGAATGAGCGTCTCTTGCTTTTGAAATAACGCCAACTAGAACCAAGAGTGCGACTTTAGCTACACATTCATCTCATTCGCTTGCACAGCTCCTTTTTACAGGGGGGCACATTCACACTCCTCACAGATAGTACACAGAAGATCAGCGATGCCCTAACCGGGACTCGAACCCGGGTGCCCAGGTCACAAGGAAGACGCGCTACCTCTGTGCCAGGCCAGGCCTGTAGCCGGCCAGTATTGTTGTTATGTATTTATTGATATCATTTAACCAGTGTTAAAAATCAGAAGAATAAAAATGATGAAATTAATTTTTTTGAATGATTACTTATTTAAAAATATTTAATTTTATTTTTAAAATTAAGAAATTAATTAATAGTTGCAATGAATTATATTCATTTTAATCGAACTCTTTATAAAATGCTCGACCGGGGCCGCCGAGATGAGTGCTATCTCTAACTCTTATCGCTATCTTCGTTCTCGGAGGCCCGACTCGACCCGTTAATTATTTTTTGCATTCATTATTTGTCCGTTTATTATTTGTCTTTTTTTTTTTTTTGAGGATTGTTGTTGATTAATGAAGGGGATTTTAGAACACAAAAATCTTCCTCCAAGATCTCATCAGAACTATATTATAGGTAAATATAATTGTTGAAATTACTTCACTTAGAGGTGAAAAAAAATTGTTTTTTTTTCCCTCCTCTCAAAGAGTTCAAGTAGTAATCTTAGGAGATTCGAAAAACGCAGCGATTTGTAGCAATTAAAAGGTAAGTGGAAGAATTTCGAATGGATGCAACTGATGCAAATTTGATCCTTTGGTTATTAATTAAAATCAAACTCTAATAAAGTAGTAAACAGATAAGCTAAAGAACATAGTTCTTTTCCTTTAAAAGTGTTCTGCATTAGACATGTTCTTTTTAATTGTTTGAAAACCAGGAAGTAAAGATATTATTTCATTAATCCTTGATTCTACCATCGATGCTCCCGTTAAAAAAATTTTGGTCGCCGAAAGCGTCATCAAAATCAAGGAGGCATCATTTTTTTTTTTTTATCTTCTTTCACCTCACCGCTGGTTCCGCGTCGTGCAAGCTTTTCTGTAGCTTCGTCAGAAAGAAATATTCTTCTTATATCAGAATTTTTTCTCACGTCATTACTCTCATCATTTACGTTTCTGTTAAGTGATTTTTTCTGTTGGTAAGTCGTCTGCTGAATACACAAGGGCAGCGTGATAGCGTTAGCTTTTATCTTAACTGCAAACACGATAATGTAGAATTATGCAAGTAAATATCATAAAAGCTAACGATTTTTATATTTGGTAGCCACACGTGTTTGTTTCACTGCAATAAAAATTCGTATATGCATTATATAAAAGAAAACATCGTTTTTGTTCAATTATTGACAAGAATTAGCGCATATATAAGGGTCCTGGCGGCGTTTTAATTATATTTGTGCATAATATGCGTACCTTCTTATAAATGATCCGTATGAAATACTGCATCAATCTCTTTTTGAAATTTGTTATTTATCTTTTATTGCTGTATATAGTCATATGTAGTTATAAATCTTTTATAGTTTTGTTTTATGGCACAATCGGAGCCAACTTGCAGTTAAAAGATAAACACGTTTATTTTTCTTAAGTGATTTTAATATCATATAAACAGTTTCCAAGAAACATGTTCATATAATCTTAGGATCAAAGTAGACAAGTGCCTAGAGGCTCCAAATTCTAAAAAATTTTCTGTCGCATTTTAAAAGTAAGTCAATTTTATATTTTTGTTTAATTAAAAACGGACGAGAACTTGGAACTTACTCAAACTTAAATGAAGTATTATTTGAGCTTAGAAACATTAAAATTGAATATTATTTCAAATATAATGTGAATTTTTCTTGTCCCCCCAGTTTTAAAATTCATGTGCAAATAAAGGGGGGGTTGCAATGATTTGATTTAATTATAAAATCAACGATTGTTACAAACTTTGTTTTTGAATATTTAGAATGCGTAAATTTACCCCCCTTTTTTGTTTAAAATTGAAATTTATTCATTTGGAATTGACCTGAAATTAAATGTTTTTTTCTTTTTGTGTCTCATTATATAGATATATAAAAATTTCTATTATAGATATATTAAAAGCAACAACAGCAACAAAAATGCTAATACCGAAGGGGGACTTTCAAAATCTGAAGGTCCCTACAGAACTTAATCCATTTCTGATAACTCGTGAGTCACTAATAATTATTTTATTAGTGCATCTTAAAATATTTAATTTGTATTAAATTTATTCTCATTACTTTTATTTAATTTGATTTATTTGATTAATTCTTAAACTCTTTTAATCAAAATAAATAGTTTTTAAAAAATATTTCGAAATAAAATTTGGAAATTAGAGAAACTATTTGTCGAGCGGAATTCTGTCAACAACATATCATTACCGTTACTTTTAAAAGAATGAAATGTATAGGATCGATATACATTAATGTCCATAAATTTACGGTAATTCAGAGTCATGCAGAAATCGAACTCTAAAACACATATATCACCAGTAAAATGACTACACACATCTTCAAAAATAATATGCAAATTGCAGGAAGGTTTTTGAGACACACTGTATATATATATATATATATATATAAATGGGTGTGATGGGCTTGAATTCATCAGTCCACTGGTTTAGATTACTATTGGTTTATTGAAGGATTAAAAAAATGGTGATTTTTACAATGAAGTTTTACTGATGAAGAATTGATTGCAATGGCATGGAGATGAACAGCAGATATTCAGTTGCTCTTTTCCACTTACGTGTGGCACTTGGAGCATTTTCAGGGGAATTCTTGAACACAAGAAGGCGGCTAGTATATATATATATATATACACTCTTAATTTTAATTGTAATTAATTCTCAAAGTTTTGTCTTAATTTGCTTCATAGTTTCTTTATAGACAACGGCTGAATCTTTTTTATTTGAATTTTGAATACACTCTTGTGTTCGCTATATTATTTTACCCCCTCCTTTCCTTCTCCACCCTTTCAGACCGTAGTGGGACAGATGTGTACAATCGGTATGCGTACCAGTCGTAAAACATTCAATCAACGGTCTTGTTTCCAAGGCGGTTTTGTTACTATAAAGGATCACTTCCAGATGAGGATGCAACATTTTAAACGTTATCTTAAAAGTGTCAGATTTGGCGAAAGTTAGCATGATGTTTAACTCATTTTGGAATACTTAATGACTTATTGTTTAATGCAGTTTTGTGCATTTTAAAATTTATTAAACAAAGTTCCCACTTTGTTTTCGATGACACATGAATTGCTTTGAGATGAATTTATTCAAAAATGTATGATAAAAATCAATGAATTTCTTCTCTTATAAATACTGCATCCACTTCGAAAAAATAATCTAGGTTTTAAAAAATATATTTCTTTACATAAATCCCACGATATGCATTAAACGAAAGAGTTTTGTTTTCATTAGTTTTGATTTTGTTTCTTCTTGATTCATTTGTTTAATTCCATAAGTTCAAACTCTGAAATCTATGTTATTTAAATATAAGTTGCTTATTAAGTTTTAAATATAAATAAATGAGTTTAATAGTATTGAAATGATTTGTAAGAAGGAATTAAATACAAATACAATTCTTGAAATCCCGTAAGTAATAAAAAATGCTTTCATCCACGGATGTTAAGTTTTCACGTTATATAAATTTTTAAAAAACCAGCTTTACAGTGGAAGCGCCATTACAAATTTAAAATTTTCTGTTTGTCATCGTATATTTAATTTTAATTTTTTTAAATATGTAATCTGATAAAGATAAATTATTTGTTCATTATATATCTTTTCATTTTTTATATGAGATATCTATAGGAGATGTTATTTGAATTCAAATGTAATTTTCTTTTAGATGCATTATTTAGTTCTCCATAACCCAAATCTACTGCTGAAAAATAAACAGAATAGAAAGTGAATTTTACATTACTATATGCATTATATTTTCTTCAGAAATTTAGAAAAAATATTCAATTATTTCCTGTTTCTTTGTTATTATTTTTTTTTTTGACTAATCACTTTTTTTTTCTGAGATTTGTCAAATTTGAGTACTTCTTCATCTAACTAGTGTATTATGTTTACTTACCTGCATATGCATTTAGCGATTAATAGTTATAAGTATTCTTTATATGCTTCCTAAGCATTCTACTCTCACAGCATCAATAGATAATCAAGAGAATACAGGGCTTTAAATTAAATGTCATGAAAGACAAAAGAAATCTCACTCAGTATGTTTAAAAATAATATTCAGTACACTACAATGTTATAAAAATGAAAATAAATAGTAAATGGATAAATTTTTAAAAAAG
>JAOUZG010032936.1:7043031-7073522 GCA_026289955.1 Argiope argentata | reverse complement strand
ATATATATATATATATAGATATACGTCTATCTGTCTATATAAAACATAAACCATTGAACATAGAGATAATAAATTTAATACGAAGATATTTATGAGAAAGTGTAATTAATATTTGGAGAAGTGCAATTTAGTGCACTTCACTAACAATTTTTAGAATTGCATTTTGTTATTTTAGATTTTTTTTTAAGAGACGCATTGATTTTTTTTTTAGAGCTACGCATTGATTTTTATTTAAGAACTATGTTAAGTATAGTTTCACTATGAATGAACAATGTTGATAATTGATATGATTTGCAAATGTTCTTAATATATTTAGACGTATATTTTATACTTTTCACCTTTGGCCATCATGTTAGTAAGCTATGATTAATGATTGATGAAAATTTCAATTGTCCCCCTTCCCCACAAAACGTTCTTAAACTTTAAATTTTGATATATACATATATATTAAATATGAAAAAAATAATGCGGTAAAAAATCAGATATCATTATTTTTTTAAAAAATTTTAAATGTTGTAAAAATTATTTTTATTGTAAAAGTTTATAAAGGTATCATGGAAAAAGACAATATTTCAATTAGTTTTTAATTAGTTAAAATTTCAAAACAAAAATAAATCTTTTTTTTTCTGGTCTTATTTGTACAGAGCCGTTACCTGCACTCAAATACAAAAGTTTTTTCTTTGTATTTAAGCCTCAAAATTCAGTTAAAAGGCCTATAATTTTTCTCGCCAAATACTCTTGCCTACAAACAACATATGTTTTTAAAAACCTAAACTAATTATTCCCTTCCCTTTTTTTTCCAAAGAGCTACGCATGATTTATTGGACTTTTACGACCTGTTCGCTTTCGATCTGTACGCATCTGTCATATAACCCTTTCAGACCATGATGAGAAAGTTACTTCGAGAATTACCTCTCTCACATCCGACAATAACAGAACCGCTATCTCCATAGCGTATCTGATCCGAAAAGAAAGGGCAGCCCATTCGTCCACTTTGAAAAAGCGTGGAAAGGCCCAGATGATTGTTTATTGTTGTTTAGGTCACTGACTGCACGTTCTTTTCTGCTCGTCCAGTCAACTCGGTATGTTGAAATATCAACTTGCCGCCTCGTCAATAAGTTGCAGAGAGTGCTTTTCTGAATAGCACTTTTCTCATTGTTCGTTACTCGCTCTTTCCCCAGTTAGCGAGTCTTTAAACGGCGATTAGGAAGAAAGTCAGAGTTGCCGAAACAGCCTACCAGTAGGTTGCCTTTAATTATACTGAGTGGTGAAACGACATACTTAATTCATTTGTATTTTGTTAGTGATTAATGCCAGCCAATGAGGAATGTTGTGTGTCCGCCGCCATGATTTATGGAATTAAAAGATAGAACTGACATTACAGTTGCCAGCTTAAACTGGGTGCGATAGATCTTGACGCCAACTGTGACTTCGGCAAATTTTATGTTTGCATCAGAAGTAAAGATGACGGTTTCGTATTTACGCAGATAATTGGGGCGTAAGGTAAGGAAATATAAAGACGCCAGACAGTAAATTAAAAAAAAAATATTTGCTAATTATTCGATGGGATGGAAACATTTGTGGTAATAATGTTTCATTTGGCCCGACATTTGAAAAGAAGGCCAACATAATTTTTAATAAGTAAAGCAGTGTTAGTAAAGTTTAATAGTGCAATAGTTTACATAATCTTCATTAAGTAAAGTAGTTGCCTTCTCGAATCTTTTTCATATGGGTTATTTTTGTTTGTTTGTTTGTTTTAGACGCATTTTTCCCCAAATTGACTGAAATTAGTATCTTACTCAGAAGTACTACTACAGGCATAAAATCACGCACCAAAATTGTTATAATTCTGTAGGCATCTGCATTGCATGCATTAAATCTATGTACTAAATTTATGTATCTAGTTCTAATCATTTTGTAATTATCGTATTATAACCGAACTGCTGGATAGAACATAATTTCTTGACAACATTTTGTTGAAAATTTGACCAAAGCCTACAATTTTGGCTACATTATGCTTAATTTCATCCTCTAACTCAACGCGTTTTTCAGCTGTCTTAGTCCCAAACAAGCATAATGTTAATAATTTTTTTTTTTCATTATGTTTGAAAGATACTTGGAGAGGTCTAAAATTAAAGATTCGACAAAATTTCTAGTTCGAATTTTTTGATGATTATGTCGCTTCCTTTGTATTTCGTACCAGAGAGTAAAAAAACTGTATAGCTTTGAAGTTTGGGTCACTAAGGGAAAAAAATGATTCAAAATATGCGAATCCATGCAGACATTTATTCAATTTCTGTTGGTACTTTTCTATCTTGATTATACTTCAAATTCACTGTTATTTCATCCTTACAATATTTATTTGTTATGCTTTTAACCCATTGACTGCCAGACATATTTAGAGCATTTTGCCCTGATTGCCAAGGTTTTATTTTGAAGAATACATGAACGTTTACAAAATATAATTATATTAAATTACTGATATAATATTGTAATCGCATTTACAGTAATTTTTATTGAAAAAAAAAACACTACGAGATAACTCGTAGCTGGCGTCACTGATAAAAATTCCAGTGCTGGTTGCCACTTACGAGTTATATCGTAGTGTTCTTTTTTTAATAAAAATTGAAGTGAATGCCATTAGATATATTGCACCAATAACTTATATATATATTTCTGTACAAAGGGAAAAAAAAAACGTCCGAAGACTAGGTATTTTTGCCCACAGTGCCCTGAGAAGCTAGCACTTTGCGTTGATCCTTGTTTTAGAGTTTATCATATTCAGCAACAACAATAAAAATATTTTTAAATTTATGTAATAAATTCATATATATAAATATAATTATTATAATCTAATCGTCTAAGTTATAATTTTTATAATAAAAATTGAAAATTAATACGTTTTTTTTACTCCATATAAATTTTTCATTCACCTTTTTAAAATATTGTTAACTAAAATGCCCATTTGTAATTAATCTAAAATTGCAGCACGCACTACGAGATATCTCGTAGCTGGCAGTCAATGGGTTAAGGCACATTGCAGTGGTACTTCACCCTTTGATACTTGAATTTGATCTAGTTCGATTACATGATTCTTGTAAATGAATGAAAGATAAAATTAATAAAATCAGACAGTCAAATAAGTACATATTGAAATTTCGGGGGCTGCTGGTATTGCGAGTGCCTACATAATCCTGTCCGCACCAGCCCATATGAATCAAGTATTTAATTCAAGTATAGAAATAATGCAGACAGAACTTAATCAATATCATGTATCTATTTCTTTCATTCTGCCCTTCAATTCTATTTTCGGTGTAAATCGACTTTCACTTCGTTGGTCGCAAAAGAAGACCACACATGAGGCAGTGGTAAGAATAATATGACCCCATTCAGACGGTTGTATGATTTTTCCGTACCAATCATAAAACTGTCAATCATGGTCTTGTTTACAAGACGGTTGTATTAATGGTAATGATTAGTTCTTGAAGAGGTTACAATATTTTAAAAGTTATCTAAAAGTATTAGATTTGGTGAAAGTTAACATGATGTTTAACACAATAGGGAATACTTAACGACATGTTGTTTAATACAATTTCATGCGTTTTGATACTATCTGAATATTTTCCACTTTGTTTTCTATGAAGCATGAATTGCTTTTCAATGAATTTATTCAAAAATGTATGGTAAAAATCAATGTCGAATGATATTTTTTTCTCTTATAAATACTGTTTCTATTTCGAAACAATAACTTAGATTGTAGTAAATACAATACTTCACATAAATATTCGATTTGCATTAAACGAAAGAGTTTTGGTTTCATTAGTGTTTGTTTTGTTTCTTCTTGATTCGTTTATTTAATTCAAAAACTTCCAACACTTAAATATAGGCAATTAAAAAATGTTGTTTCTTAAATTTGAAGCATAATTAAATGAAGTTAATGGTATTGGAATAATTTGTAAGGAGGAAATAGTTGTAAAAGCAATTTTTGAGAATCCGTGAAGAAGGAGTAAGAAAAACTTTTATCAACGGTCGTTAAGTTTCCATTCTATCTAAGTTTTTAAAAAATCAGTTTCACATCAGAAGCGTCATTACAAATTTAAAACTTTCAGTTTAATCTTTGTAGCTTTTATTTCAATGGCGTTGCATTTTTTAAAAATTCTGTACTCTGATAGAGATAAATTAATTATTTGGTCATTTTATAGCTTTTTATTTTGTATATGAAATATTGCAAATACACAGTGCTAACACTTCAAAAAGAAATAGCCTAATAAAAAAGAAGTGCATTAATGTTTTGCTAACTAATCATTTGCATCTGTGAAAATTTGTAGAAAATGTTAACTGAGTACAAATTTAATTTTCGTTTATAAGATGCACTATTTATTAAACCATAACCCAAACCTACTGCTGAAAGATAAAACAGAAAAAAAAAAAAAGGATTTTTACATTATCATATGCATTATATATTTTTCAGAGATGTTAATTTTTTTTTAAGATCGTGCTTGTATGCAAAAAAAGTCATTTAAAATCGTGATGAATGATGTTCTGGCAATGCATTCTTCAACAATATACATCTACACTTTTATTGTATTCTTTTACTGATTAACTATGCTTTTTTCCCCTTCAGATTTCAATAATAATAATATTTTCCAATTTCAGAAAAATTCAGAGCCGTTTTAAACATTCCAGGGGCCCAATGTTAATGCAAATCTCAAAGCCCCTTTCTGCTTCCAAATTCTTTATTGATTTTAATTTAATTTTCATTCAGCAGTTTTAAGTAACAAATTTTTAAAAACTGCAGCCGCATGTCCCTTTCTATTAAGTTCATTTCAATATTTCACATATAAAAAGAATAACCCAGTTTGTAGCTCATGCAGTAGCAATTAAATGCCATGAGTTCATAATATTTAATGTATTTCCTTTAATATTAAATAATTTTTAAATTAATGTTGATAGTTCATGAAGCATACAGTATATTAAGGACTTTTAGTTTACAAAATTTACAATTGAGAAATAGACTTATACTTTTTTTTATCTTATTGTAACTTGCTTTACACTTGCCCAACTTTCTTTCTATCTATTTTATGCACATAATATTTATTTTTTAAATTACATCACAGGTAAAATCAGCAATATTTTAAAATGGAGGCATTAAAAAATGTCCAGCATTACTTCATTCTGAAGTTAAATCTCATTCGTAAGTACTAATATATATAAAAAAATATTACAAGCATATTTAATATTGATGTTGCCCATTTTGAATAATATATCTAATCTTATTTTGGTCACATCAATAGAATAAATAAATAAAGGAAATGTTCGAAACAACGAACAAAAGACAAGGGGAAATATTCGTGCGATCGGTTTTCAGTTCCTTTTTGAAATATATTGCTGCAAAATACGTTTAAAATATTTCAAAAAATTTATTTAATATTAAAAAAATATGCGGTAATTTTTTTGTATCATTAGAAAGATTATTTTTTGAAAATTGATCCAAAAATCACTTTTCTACCCTCTAAAGTATATAATTGCCAAATTTATTAGGTTTAAATCAAACGGTATGGTTCGCACAGAATCAGCACATACACACGGAAACAAAACGACAGACTTTTTCCTTCAGCTAAGCATCAAAATTTTAAAGTACCAATGCATTTTCTCCGCTAGAATGCCAATTGTCTTTTCTAGAATGCAAATATTCTTATGTTTTTAGCAAACCTAGACTAATCACTCCCTACCCTCTTTTTTGCAAAAGGATACGCATGATTTAGTAGACCTTTATGACCTGTACGGAACTGCCCCACTACCAGTAATTGATCTTGTATGAATAAAAGTTGTATCACCAGTCCCAATTTTTATTTAGCCATTATCTCAACCCTCTCTTTAATAACTCGTCTTGAGACCACCCCTGTTGACATGCCGCTACTTTTACTGAGAGACAGACCCCTGTGAACAGTCACCCATACGATACAGAGAGCCGAAGTCAAAAGAAAACAAATTCCTGGACTGATGCTTTCTCGGAAGATGCCACATTTGTCGCACCGAGTGGGTTTTATCGCTTGTCACTTCGTCACCGGAAACAGTTTCCTCTTCCCCCTGAATTCATACCGAATTAACTGCTTACTAAACATAGAGGGCTCCTCAAATCTTCTGTTGCTCTTCACTACCCCCCTCTCCTTTATCTAGATTGCCCTCCTACCAAGACTCTCCCAGAGTAGGGCGTTCAGTAGATAACCCATTATGCGTTCTCATGCAGAGATATTTAGAGACTGAGTTTGCAGATAACATTTACGGATGAAGAGAACGATTGCCTCTTTACGTTGATGTTGTGTGTCGGTTTTACAATTCGAGGGGGAAATGTTTTGAGATAGGCACAGAAGAATTTTTGTAGTTTCTTAACGTCATTTCTTCTCATTTTATCTATCATACTTCATACTAGACCGGCGTCCAGATTTTGAGAGGCTTATGTGAATAGATAAATTCGAACATTAGTTAGTCAAGAAAAGAAATGTTTCGAAGAGTTTGTTTTATTTCAGTTGAATGTTCTGAAGAAGGATACTTGTACAAACTGAATTCCTGTATTCACAATTTAGTTTGTATATGATTCTCTGCAGTCAAAAATAATTAATTTTTAGAAAAGATAAACGGTTTCAAATAAGCCTATTAAGTTCGTTTGGGAAAAATGGTTTAAAGTTGAAGTAAGTTCAATTGGTACAAATTTATTTATTTAGTTCAAATATGAGCATTAAAGGCAACTCAGAGCAGCCACACAATTGGAATTTATGATGAATATTAAAAAAAAAAAGACTTACCAGTATGTTCTATTTATATGAATTGACGATCATTTTTTTGTTGAAATTTGATCTACATTTATCTATTTTCCTGGTGAAATTTAATTCCTTTCTGTAATTTCTAAGACTTTTAATTTGACCTTTTGTGCTTGTGAGCTCGAGAATTATCTAAACACTAATTACTTTTGTAAAAAATAAAAATTATATTGGTGTCTACAATGCTATGCTCGATTTTTCTGTACAACTGGAACTATCTAGTAAAAATTTAACGATGACTGAATTTTATTAGGCATTACTAATTGATTTCTAAACTTTTTTTTCGGCCATAGTTGCAGCTATTGAGGGAAAATCAGTCCATACGATTAGTGAGGCAATTCGTAACGCCAGTCACGTGACAAATGTGACGGTGGGGCTGCCCTAACAATTATAGCATAAATTATACCAGATCTGTTGTATTGTCTTGCAAGATGCGCACTTTTCAAAATTAGTTAATGCGGCTGCATTTGAATATGAATCGTGTGAAATAATCCACTATTATTATTAATAATAATTTCATACGCTTTAAATTAAAATGTAATTCCGCCGTGAAACTGAGTTGGGAGATGATTAAGCTTTTTAAGGCACAATATCAAAAAATTTTCATTACATGCCTTTATTCTCTAAAATAGATGGAATTTTATAGACAAAAGAAAAATGGAATGCATTGCTGTTTGATTTTTTTTCTTTCCATTTGTGAACATGGAACATGTGTTTAAATCAGCCATTTTGTATCATGCTAGTGACTTCTTTGCCACAAATTCTTTATCTTTTGAAGCAGAATTGCATAAGAAGTAAAATATTTAATATTTCATAGAACTAATAGAGCTAATATATTATAAGAACTAAAATATAACTTCAGTCATAAAATATAATTAAAATGTTAGATATAGACCTATTTGAAATGTACTTTCAAAACTATAATTCGCATCAAAGTGCAATTCAAGCATTAATTCGATTTCAATAAATAATTATTTGAAATTTCAATTGCTTTTCTGTTATTTTCACGCATCCCTCAATATTTTTGTTCACCCAAAGGAAAGGCATGGCAGACCTTTTTTTTCCCTCACAATTTAAAAATAATGAAAAAGGTTTAATTATCTGTAAAGGACCTATTTAAAACCATGTTACACGTTCATCGAACTGATCTGTTGGTGTTCGGAAAAGCACTTTTGAACCGGTATTTTTTCTCGATTCTTGATTTTAGTATGGAATTCTGTTCAGTTTGGGTTTTATTGTGTTTTCGTGTGAAGGAGGCGGATCTTAGCTACATGTATTAAGATATCTCTACTTTTCTAATGCAGATAAATGAGCTTTCAATGGAAGTTTCAAACCGAGCCAAATATCTAGGCTTATTATTTTAACTGGTACCGCTGAAGAAAATACTTACCTTTATGTTTCTGTCATATGAAGTTTTGTTTTATTGCACTCATTTCTAAAAACTTTTGCGTTTTGTTGTTTGTTCCCTGCTGTGTAATGATAAAAGTATTTTATAATTCTGAGTAGGTTTGAAAATAAAACATTTATGTCCCTAGCACTGTTGCAGTTTATATGTTTTGTAACAATCATGACGTCAAGTCATAATTGCTCAGGCGTGTAACATCGAATGTGCCAGATTTTATGTATCATTTCTTCCTTTTCGGTAAATTGTTTCTTTATTGTTTTTATGGATCGAATCTTTTATTTTTAAAAAAGGAATTGAAATGATATAGCTATTTATTTGGCCGTTATTCAGGAAATTGTTAAAACATCTTACATTTTGTTTTTAATCTTTATAACCTAAAATTGTGCGGTGCTACAAAATAAGATTTGCCAAGTGGAAAGAAAGAGGCGCCATATTTTACTTCTGTATTTACCAGTTGATTATTTAAGAATGTTGAGCATCAAATAAATTCAAAACTTTTGAAACTGATTAAAATTCAGTTTTTCATTATTTCAGAATTTTGTGTAGCCAATCATGTCCCGAAGGGAGGAGAAATAGCACCTATATTTTATATCTTCTTTCCCACCAAATCTGTATTGATTTTTTTTTAAAAAAAATTATAATTATATTTCAAAAATTTGACGAAACATTCAGATATAATAATTTTTTTTTCGTATCTTTATTCGAAAGATGTCACGGTGAAAGAATTAGAGTAATGGCGGCGGAAAAAGGATGTCTTAAAAAAGTGAGCAGAATTTCTGTGAAAAATACTTTATCTCAGTTTTTAGAATTCATTTTTAATAATAATACTGTATCATTTTGTGCCGTTATTTTGCAGAAACTTATTATTTACTTGAAATGTTTTTAATAGATAAAATACTTTAAGGCAACATAATTTTATACTTTTTATCCATATTTGAAACTTGCTGTGTATTTAATGAATTAAATTATATATATATATATATATCATTCAAGTATTTTGAGTCGGAAAAATGGCATACCCATTTAAACATTGACGAGTGTCCCTGAAAATTTTTTATACGACGCTACGGAAGTCATCCATTTGAATGGCAATTAAAAGCAGTGGGAGATCCTGATTTCGACATTGATGATAAAAATGACCGGGAGATCTTGTTCAAAGATAGCGTAGAGCCGACGAAATGATTGACTCATTGTGTAACGAAACGATTGATTCTATAGATACTAATATTCATAAAGCTGCTGTGAAGGTTGGGAAGTTGTTTTAAAACTGTGTTGCAGGAAATCGAGATAAAATCAACGAATCAAGATTTTATGTTTACCAAGAATTTTTTCTGAATCATGGCTCTTTAGATCTCAGCTACTTACGATGTGTTTATACATATTCTTACCAACGAGAATTTTTTCAATGATTTTATTTATCAAATCGATATTGAAACAATGAGCAACATCATACTGAAATTCTTTGTTCCATTAAATAAATGTATAACTCCAATATTAATAATTTATCAATGATAAAAATCACTATTTTGTTGTGATCATTGAATAAAATTAATAAAATTATTATTATTATTATTTGGATTCAGCAGCATAAAAATTCGATTCTCTTTCTCCAATTGTACTGTAGATGTGGTAGTTAAAATTTTTCGGACCATTGAACGTAAATAACGTGTATTTGCCATTATTTTAATTTTGGCCCAAAAGTTTATATTCAAAAGTATTTTTTATCTAGTTTTTTCTTTCTTTTTTTTATCCGGCTTTGAACGAGCGTACGATTTATCGTGGGGTTTTTTTCCTAAAATTTATTTTTGTATTTTAATTTTTTTAAATTTATTTTTGTATTTTATTAATTTTTCGTATTAATTAATCATATTTTAAAAAATTATTCAAACACTTTTTATCTGTTGTTTTAAAATTTTGTAAAATAACAAACAAATGACCAGCTCCTTTGGAAATAATGATCCCTGGAATTTATTACTAAACTAAAAAAAATCTAATGGTTTTAATTTTTTTTATGAAAACCATCTAGTAAATTTTAGAGATTATTTTATTAACGAGATCATGTTTTGTTTATCATTTCTATTATTACTTACTCATATTCGTAATAGAGAGAAAGTGTAGTAATCATGAAACATTTCGAGATTCGGACGAATTTCTACGTTTTAGATCTTCTTGAGTTCGAGAAATACATTTTTGTAAAATGTCCGCCTGTCTGTGACAAAGATAACTCAGAAACACCTTGAGCTAGCCAGACGTCTGAAATTTCGTTTACGGTTTTTACACCAAATTGACAGATTCCTATCGAATTTTGAGTCAAATCTACTCAAGGAAAGTTCGTTTGTCCGATTATTCGAATATGAGTTAATACGATAATTACAAAACGGAGATTAATCCGGAGATCGATAGATAAGATTCGATACATAGATCTAGCCTCTTTGGTGCCAAATTTTGAGACAAAACCTTCAACGGGTTGATTGTCTGTCTGTTTAGACTTTGAGAAGAATGTAAACGAGATCATTCAGAAACGTAGTGACTTAAATGTATCAAATTCGGTCTGGAATTTGGTGGTTATAAGTGCAGTTTTGTGTCTAATCTTTGTTTCAATCGGTAGATGGGAAAACAAAATCGGTCTAATCGCAAATTCGATTTTCGAATACTATACGACGGGATTAATCGCCTATATCATTCGATAGATTCAGTAAAACGGAGAATATTTTGTAACAGATGTAAGCCAGTGCCATGTAAGGCGTTTTCTGTCGTTGCCAGTTTATTAGAGAACATGCGGGAAAGCTCAGGAGAGGTCATTCCCACTGGTTTTTTTAACCATGTCAGAACATGATGTTTTTGGAAATGGGGTTATTGGCGTCAACAAAAATCCGTAAGCAAAAAATGAAACAAAAATCCGTAGACGAAAAATAAAAATTTTATTATCTGCACGAGCATCTCAAAAGATCAGCTTTCAATAAGGTGTTACCATTGCATTTACAAAGCTCTGACTAAAAAAAAATTTAATGACTACAGCAAATAAAACCTAGAAAAATGCCATTTTGAGCACGTGATTATACGAAATGAAACAAATAGGAAATGTGATATTTTTTTAAACAATAAATGCGAGACAAAGTTTTTTTTGGATCGTTTGCAATACTAAAGTGACTAATTCAATGAAAGCAACTAAAATGAATAAAAATATAATTTAACTTGCTTGAGCACGTACGTTGACACGGTACGTTGAAATATGTATAGCAGATTTCATTTTAATCTTTTATTTACAATTTTCCCGGCTTTTTTACGCCAGGCTTGCTTTTTCGTTCTGACAGTAATTGAAATTTTGATTCAAATAATTTATTTATTTGAGCTTGAAGTGACATTTGGATGTTGCTGGTTTTCTCTTCCGAAATTCCCAAGAGATTGCGTCATGGAGCTCATTTGCATATTCCTGCCGCATAGTATTGAACCCTCCGTTGAGTTTGAATTACCCAATTTTGTTTGAAAACTTTGAATAATGCTTTCATTTTTTTTTTCGTGACTGCGTTCGAAATTTAAAATCCTTTTCCTGGATGCTATTCTTAATAAACTGTTATTACCTGGTTTGGATTTATAATATATATAAGGTCGTGCCTCTGCTCTGAATGCCCGCCAGGGCTCATCTTTTCGCGCACGTACGAAAAAGATGAGACAGAGGTGGGGGGGGGGCGTACGTTCAGAATGATGAATTTTGAAAAATCACTTGTAGGGAATCTTTTTGATGAGGTTAATTACAATAGAAGTGTTCCAAAGCAACTTTTTTCTGATCCCCGAGTTCATTTCTTATTGTTTTCTTTTGTATTCTGACTGAAAGATGGGATATTTTGTACATTGGTTTTTAATGCATCCTTTTTCCAACAAAGAATATATATTTTTATTATTTAAATTTTTAATTGGTTCCATTTTTTTTTCGTTAGCAGAATTGGAAAGGCTTATAAGGAATAAAAATTTATTTTTTTGTTTATGTTTAACTTTTTAAAAAATCCGAAATATCTTATAAAAATATGTTAATATAATCAAATGAAATTACTAATAGTACTTCCTTCAATCCAAATAATAAATGTTACGCAATTCATTTGATTTTAATGACTTATTTCCAGTTCAGCATGTATAATTTATGAGAACCAAGAATAGAATAGCCTTTGAATAAGCATGACAGTGGATAGGATTTTCCCGCTGCACTTCAAAACGTTCGAAAGACACTAAAGGAATATTTTTCGTCCCAGTTGCAATTGCCACTTGACCTATTGAGATTACTTTCGTATTAAATATTTGTTTCTGAAAACTTCTTTTTAAAATAAAATTCAACTATCCTATAAGCGTAATTTTTTGCGAATAATTACTGTGGTTCTTCCTGTAATAAATTTATTGTTCAACGTTTATCAAACCCACTACCACCTAGATTTGCTCTTCACACTTTTCTAGCTTAACTTCTACTAAAACTTTTTTTATGTAAAACATCTACTTAAACTTTACTATATAAATATTGCTGTGAGTAGGACTTTTTTTGTAGATTGATCTGTTGAGCTCAATATCTTCAAAGCATATCCAAAAAGGAATTTAAAAGTAAAAATGCGATAAGGCACCCATAGATTTTTTTTATTTAAAATATAATTTATGTAATTTCCCCCAAAATTCAAAAGTGTAAAAATTCACATTAATGAATAAAGACTTTGTAGCTAAGTCGTACTCTTGGTCCTAGATGGCGCTACTTGTAAAATTGGAGACGTATATCTCCGGCTTAAAATCTGCTGATGTATCAGCGGGGCATGTCCATGGCAAGTCCCATAAGTAGCAACAACAACTATTACTTTATTGCCATCATTTTAAATGTTTCCCATGTAGTATCTTTGAGTTATTCAGTGTATAAAGATGCCAATCATGAAGCGCCCCAAATTGCATTTTCGATATTCATCGCTTTTTTTTATTATTATTCGAAGAATTCTGCAGCCGATGTCCATCAGAACACTTTTAGAAACCTTTGGCGATGCGTCATGTTCCAAGAGTTGGTTTTGATTCCAACGATTGAAAACTGGTGATTTCGATGGCATTGGTAAAACATGACCTGGAAAACCGAAAAAAATCAATTGCTAGACTTAACACTCTGACTGCGTATTTTTAAAATCAGTATTTAGATACTACGTTTGCAAATAAGTTCAAATATTTTTCAAAGTGTACTGGTACTATATTCTACGCGTTAATAATATTGTTACAAGCGGGCGAACGCCGCGGAGGTTCGAGAAAGGTGAGAGCGATTGGCGACGGTTGACGAAGAGCTTGGCACCAGCCGATTTGGTTTGGCGAAAAGAATAGTCTGGTAGCCGTTGGATTATTCATGAAGCTCCGCGTGCTTCCACGCTAATTACTCTCACCGCGTCTCTCTCGCTTGGCTATAAGGACGGGTTGCTGCAATCTGGTATTTCCTCTCGAAAGAGTAGCGACTTGTTGGACGAGCGGGTTACTTTTCTCGCTTGTTATTAGTGAGCTGTGTTTACATTTGCTGTTAAAGTTGTATAGTTGAGCTCGCTGTGATTAACTTTTTGCTGTGCCATATAATAGCTATTTTGCAGTCTGTGTTTATTGTGCTTAAGGCTTGTATTTACACTGTTAGTGTCTGTTGACTGCTGGATTGTTTTTATCTGAAGTTTTACTTTATCAAGTCATCCTGTAAATATCTGTAAATAAAGTCCATTCAATCTGAACCAGCTACTCTAAAAACGTAAAAATATGATACAATAAAAAAAATCTATAATCGTAAAAATTAACATTCTAAACTGCTAAAGAACGCGAGATGCAACAGAAAATTGTCTGAATGCCGACCCACGGGAAACGCAGCTGAGGATTAATGGGAAAAAGGTGTAGAAAGTTATGGAAAATATTTTGATAGATTTATATTGTACCAATTATTTTTAACATATGCCTTTGTAAAGTGAAAGAATTGCCAAAATACACACTAGCACCTAATAATAAAGGCGCATCAAATTATGTGAAAGAAAGATTCGAGGAATAATTTTCAACAGGTTAATCTGGATTAGTAAAATAAGAGCTGGACAGTGAGAGTACTTAAGTGTTCACACGGGATCAACTTTTGCTCGCGTTGATTTTCTTTCTGTTTTTGGTGGGTGTAAGAGATGAGACAGTGTGATTCATAACAATATTAATATATTTCCTATCTCATAAAATATATCTAATGTACCGAGAGGATTTTATTGTGTTGCTGCATTTGCTAGAGGAAAATCGCAAGAGCATCATATGTTTTTTTAAACAATTGCACGAAAACAAAAACGTAAGATACTTGATGATATATACTGTTAAATTGGTCATGGGACGCTCTTTTCAATTTAACTGATTCGTTCGTTTTTAATTGCCATAATTGTTTTTCATTCTATTTATTAACAAGTATTGATGCTTCTGCATGAGAACATGGAATTAACTGTTTTATCTTCCATTAATCCACCCCTACACACACGATGCGTCAAATAATCCTGCCATGCTGCGTTATTCTTACCCCGTTTTGAAAGAGAGGGGGGGTGCAATAACGGAGGTGATTTTAGAGACGGGCATTTGAGAGGCCTCCGAGAACGAAGATAGCGATAAGAGATAAGACCCCCCCCCCTGTAACGGTTGTGTGTCCTTCCGTCTGGAGCACGATGGCGGACTTGCATTATCTTCCCCCTTTTTCTTGCTTACACAGTGCCTTATCATGTGCTTCCTACCCACTCGACCCAGCTGAGTGTCAAGCACGTCCGGATATTTATTCTACGACGAGTAAATGTCACTTGGACTATCTTTGAATGATGGGTATTTGCTTGAAAGTTGAATTTCAAAGAATTGTGGGTAAGGTTTTTTTGTTTGAGGAAAGGGTGTGAATGGCTTGCCTACGATCATTGGTGTCATAAGAATACATTTTCACTCTTAATTCTTTATGAAGGGTCAGTTGGCGTCCTATTTTTATTATTTCATTTATTTATGTCGTTTGCTCATTCGTAATGAAGACACGCGCGATTTAAACACCTAATTATTTTTGCCATTTAAAACATTTTTTCTCCTCTCTTAATAAGGAAACTCGGCATTTCGCTCGTTAGAAAACCATTTCTTTTTCAGTATTTTATGAGTGATTCGCAGATAAGTTGTTTATTCGTCTTCTTCCTTCTTTCTTATTATTTAATCAATAAGCGCTTCTTTTAGAATAATTTTCATTGGAAAGGGTATGTAATATTTTTGCTAAATATTAAATACATAAATTTTTTTAAACATTGGTTTTGCATATAAATTTTTTAATACGTTTTCGCACAAATCGAATAGAAAATTAATCTAAACTCTTGATTGAGATGCCATCCTAAAAAAATCATTTTTTGTCATCTTAGTAATTTATTTAATTTTTATTGAGCTCAGATCTTAAGCATTAAAAAAAGCATGCATGGGTGATCATTTTTGACTAATTAATATTGACTTATTAATCCGATTTTATAAAACTTTTTCGGATCAATTACGATCGCATTGTTTTTCTATTTGAATTTCTCTCTCCCTTTAATGATGCAGTCAATTTTGAATAGGCGATATCTAAATGCACATCAATGATAATCACACATGTTTAACTGGACAACAGAAATTAGTACAAAAACACTTAATATATTTTGTTCCTTTTCTAATGGAAATTGTCCCATTTTTTCTCAGGCTTTTTTTTTTTAATCTTTAATTATTCATGCAAGAACGCTTTACAGATAAAGTACCTTTGAATAAAGTGATGCTTTTTAATGAATTCTCATTTCATTTATCCTTCAGTAATGTTTGATCGACCTAATCTATTTTAGAAATATGTTGTAAACTGTAAATTATATCTTGTACGAATTTCTTTCGGCAAATTTCTAAAAGATGTTGCATTTCTGTGTTGAACAATTTCTTTTGAAAGGTTTCTTTCCTACACACTTGATGATCATTAATTTTCTTTCTCGTATATGAAGTTTTAAATTCTTGGCAATCGTCCAAGAATACGAATTCGGGGATTTTGACGAATCACCACGTTTTAGGCCTCCCTTGAGTTAAAAAAAAAATATTTTTACAATTATGTCTGCTTGTGACAAAGATAACTGAAAAACGCTTTGAACGAAACATATAAAATGTAGTATTTGATCTATACAACTAATTTCCAGGTCTCTATTAAATTTTGTGCGAAACTTACTCATAAGAATTCTACCTGTCCAGCCATTCGAATTTAAGCAAGCTAATGCGTTAACTACGAAACGAAGAAAAACTAGATGGATGAAATTCAGTGCACAGATGTAAAATATATAGTGTATTCTTCTTATCATATTGGGAAGTCAAATCCAATTAGGGGGGTTGACTGTACCTTCTGTGCCGTCAGAAGCTTCTAAACACGATGATTCAAAAGCGAAATGACTTGAATATATCGAATGGTTGTGTGCTTTTTGTGATTACAATTGTAGTTCTGTGTCAGATTTTGATTTCAATCCAAAACGCCTCGAAAGCACCCATTCGATTTCTGAATACTATTACTGTTATTATGTCTGAGATTCATCGATGTAGATTCAGTAAAAATGCTATATAACGCGATAGATTCAGTAAAAATATCAAGTTCATGCAAAAAGTTATGAAATAACTTTTGTAAGCAGTGGCTTGCTAGGCGTTTTTCTCTGATATAATATCTTTATTAGAAAGTGAGCGAGAGTTCTTCCCGTTTCGATTGCCGAATTTTTCGACATGGAACCTTAGTTCCAGCTGCTGCTCTAACGTTTTTCGATTAGAAAGCCTCTCTTTTTGTGGTTATTCTCATGGAGTTTGTTATCAGAGGGCACTCAGCAGAGAACATTCCCTGAGAGCTGCCTTCACTTATCTGATCGTGAGACTCTGTAAATGACCCCCCCCCTACTCTGATTTTTTTGTATCTGGCACCGCCTAGATTTGTGTGAAGAGCGTACTATAATTATATCGAGGCTTCACGATGCGTACTCATTTTATCACTGCGAATCATTTCATGCCGATTCTAATCTTGTGTAAATGCCATTATCGTTTGGTCAATTTTTAGTCTTAAGATTAGATAATGGCTGATTCTATTCTGTTCTAATGCATTTTCATTTCGCAGTTATTCAAAACTAATTTTTTTTCATGACATCTGATTTTTTTAAGTCGTAATTTTTATTTTGCGTCGGTGAAGGTAAAATCGTGTAAATGACAGCGGGTAGTGTGGGCATGAGTTATTTTAAATCATAGAAATAACTTCGTAAAAAAAAAAAGAGCTTTTGTACGAGCAGACAGTGATGCCTGCTTTGGTAACATTGAGAACAAAATTATTGTTTTGCTTATGAATTTGTTATTCCAAGACACAGAAATGAACTAAATAGAACTGGGTTTATTGTCAAGATTTTATTACATTTCGTTTTATTACATTCTTCTTTCTGTTAAATAAAATCCTGGATGAACTTTCTCGCATAGTGATCAAATAATCTCTCTTAATTAATTATAAATTATTTAATATGCTTATATATATGTACGAAGATATAAATCATATATGTTGTTTATGTTATATTTTTTCTCGCATGAGCTTTATGCAATGCTTTTCCTTATTCTGATTATATTACTTATTTCTGATTATATTTACATACCATTAATATTTACGTATTAAAGACACTCCTAGGATCTACAGAGGCCGCTGTGACCCGATGGTAAGGTTTCGGAACCGGAGGGTTTCTGGTTCGAGAACCGGTTCCACAGAAGGACCATCGTGTAAGTGGGTTTGGAGCTAGTTAAGTCCATCGGAATTCAACGTTATCCCGCTTGTGTGGTGTGGAAGTTTGGAGAGGGAGTCCCAGCTTATGTTTCGTCCTCGTCATCTGATTACGAGATCCGTTCCCAAATAACCCTAGTGTCGTTTTAAAATGAGACGTTAATATAACTAAGCTAAACTAAACGTAAAATCTTTATTTCGTTTGAATTACACAAATGTAAAATTTGTTGCATCCGACATTTAACTTTTTAATTGTGGTCAAACTTCACCACGGGCCGCCAATATTTTTAAATAATGTATTAAAGAAAACGATATAAATTCACGAAATAACACAATATGTGCGACATTTACATAACACAAAACAAACAAGAATAACACATTTAATGCAACAAATTAAACATTTTTTCTTTGTGTAGTAGTTTTGAAATCGGACAGTAAAACAATAATGATCCAAAATCAAGGACGTAGATATGAAACAAATTTGCAGTGTCCACATTTGTTTTATGTCTATCAATCCTCACATAGAGAAAGTGGCGTCCCCAATGATCCTTGGTCAGCATCGCACTCACGAGCGGGCATTAGTTGTTGTCCCGGCTATCACACGTGCTGCATGACTGACCGTTAAACTTAATATTCTTTTAATAGAGATGCTATTAAGTGAACCATTAGCCTGCAACAGTTAAGAGTGGAAATAAAAGTAACTAGTTTCGCGTTGCCTAACACTTTCTGCTGTTGTGAATTTGTCTACAAACTATTTTAAAACGAACTCTAATAAGTGAAAATATGACTATTTATCCGGTGCATGACTGACCGGCGAGTTTCGAACCCGCAACCTAAGGGGTACGAGTCCATCTCTACCAACCAGGTTATCCCGACCTTAATACCTAGGTCATAGGATTTTTAGTCTACGACAAGATTTAATTTTTGGCTTCAAATTCCGGTTTCAATAATGCAACTATATAAATCAACTACAACAAAAAATAACGCCTGATGTAGTTGGCCAGTAAATAGAATGATTAGCGCGTTCCACACAATTATGACTTTAAAGATTTTATTTCCTCCGCAGCTATAATTGTTGCATTAAGAAGAAAATTAGCTTGTTGTTGCTTACTTTTAAGGAGCATTTTCAAATTTCAGAAATAAGATAAGTCTGTCATATTTGAACCGTATAAATAGATTTCAATGAAAACTGGCAAAAAGTTTCAATTAAGCAAAAGAATTAATTTTTTGCGGTTTATTTGCTTTAAAAAATAAAATAAATCTAATCTGAGAAATACACTTTAAAGAAGGATAAAACATAGCCTATTAAAATTATTTCATCGCTTCAATCAAAGAAATTGGCTCCTCAAGGTAAATGAGTGATTTTTTAAGCTCATGTTCGCATATAAAATCTGAATTGAAGTTTGATATTTATGAACTGTTGCATTTTTTTAAAAATTGCACAAGATATAAAAGCAAACAACTTTAGTTTTTCTATTCTTTGGTGTCTTTTTATATTTTTATCCTTTTGCTTAGTTTTTTTTTCCAATTCCAATTAATGATAATGAATATAATTGCTTTCTGAGCCACGATAGACTTCTTGATCAGAACATCAAATTCAGGAAATGATTTTATTTCCAACTAGCTGCCCCGACAGACTTCGTACTGTCTCAAATTATTGGGCTTTTGTAGCCTAATAACGTACGTACGTGTTTCACAGCACTTAGAAAATAAAAAGAATCGTTTAATACATAAATCCTTTCAAGAATAATGTATGAAAAAGAATTTTTATCCCTAAGAACAACAACAATAAAACAATTTTTTTATCAGAAATATTGACGGTTTTCCAACGCGGGAGCAGGCAACATACAACTGTCCATGAGAGAAGCATGGATTTTCAAGATTAATGCCGCAAAAATTCAACGATTGACCCTGGGATTTATTTATGGTCATAGCGAAAGCAAGCCGCACTGGAAATTGCAGTCGTTTAAATTCAAATGGTACATCAGTTGGTACAATTGGGATGCGAGGTATCAACACATCTTCTCCCCTATATTTTCCGTTTAGAATGGTTGCTTCGATCACATTGTTCAGTAATGTTTTTACTGCTAGCCGTGTGCCATTACAAAGACGTGGTGGGTTGATATTTCGCAGCATAATGACCACCGATCCTTCTTTTAATTGAAGATTATGAGACGGCAATCCTGGAAATTCCAGTGAATTTAAAAATTCTGGTGGATAATTAACAACATCATCTTGGTTAGTTGCGCAATCAATTGATTTATATGTTCTTAAATCGCCCACAATTTCATTTTGAATTTTGAAATTTATTTCATTTACATCTGTATTTTTGGCAGCTAATATTGCTCGTTCACTCAACCAAAAAAGATTTTATTATCTGTAGTCATTATAAAAAAATCAGAGCTTTCATAAATGCAATGACAACACGTTATTAAAAGTTGATTTTTTTTAAAAAAAATTATTTTTCGCCTACGGATTTATATTGACGTCAAAACCCTCCTCCCAAAAACAAATCATGTTCTGACGTGATAAAAATTAAAATAAGTCTTGTTACCTTAAAAGTTGGCATGAAATTGTCACGAAATATATTTGTTGCCCCAAAGGAAGTCATTTGGAAACAGATATAATATTTTTGTATGTTTGTAAGGAAGTGTATGGAATTCGTACCAATTCCTGAAACCAATGAGTACAATGGCTCTGGTGGCCAACCAATGGTACTAATTTCACTTTGCCATTTGCGCAACACAATCTATTTGCTTCATTCTTGTATTTCAATGCCTTACAATGTGAGCAAACTAAGTTCATAGATCCAATAGCAACGCATTGGTAGGAACTTTAGTCAATTGAAACATCGTAGCTGAATGCCGCACGTGAAATATTGAAAGTAGCTTGAACACGACGCATTGCACGTGATTCTAATATTCTAATCCTTTCAATTTCATTTCGTTCTTCAAGTTGTTGTGCAGTCCAAGTAGATTGAAAATTAGCTTGGTTTGTAGCATTTCTAGTTCTACGGCCCAAATTGCTACGCCCGCGTCTAATAGGTGGCATGGGTCTAAATGTAAACACACTAAACAAATAAAGTTACACTAACAACAGTTGCACAACGCTAACAACAGTTGGTTTTCAAGACATGCGAAAATTTAAAAACAGCTTGGAAAATGCCACGCTCAGAGGAAATAATAGTGACACACACATCCTTCGTTTCTTTTTTTCCCTTCCTTTTTTTCTGCAAGTCCTTTTTTTTTCTTTCTTTCTATATTTTTTTTCTTTATAACTTTTCTTCCTACAAACCCTTTTTTCCTTTTATTTTTTTTTCTCGCTGCCTAGACTTTATTTTGAGCAGGAATAGATAAAATATCCATACAGACTAAACACCAAAAAAAATTAATAAAAAAGAATCGTTTAATATATAAATCCTTTTAAGAATAACATTAAAACATTAAGGGCTCTTAATGTCGCATTTATAAAAAAAAAAAGAATTTTTATCCTTAAGAACAACAAAAAAACTTTATATCAGAACACAATCAATAGCAATATTAAAAAATGAAACACCATCGAATAAAAACGAAGAAAATGATATTCACGTCCGTTGAGAAGAATGTTTTTAATCAGCTGCATAAAAGCAAGTATTTTCTTTCTTTTTTAAACTTCCCGTTATCTATGAATGAAAACCGACTGACTTCGCGTATTTCTTTCTAAACAAATCATAATTTATTACTTCCTGCTATCTCACTCAGTTGGTGTGGGGGAAGGAAATGAAGATTTTTGGCGGGAAAGTAAGAAAAGTGTCATTTTAACTATTTTCCACGCAGTTTTTTCATTTTTTCTCTCCATAAGAAACATCCCCGTGTCTTAACGAAAATATAAAAAAAAAAAATTAGCCGAATCGGTCGAGCCGTTCTCCAGTTTTGCGCTTAGCAACGCATTTCGAGCTGCATTTTTATTATAATACTAGCCGCCTTTGGCGACCAATCGGTTCGCCAGTATTAATACTCGCTAAAATTTCCATATAATATTTTATGTAGCTGTGTCTCATAACAGGTTTTTCACCAAAATATTTTTAAACCAAACAAATTTTGATAATCATATAATTCATTTAGAGTATTATTTAGTATTATTTTCTTCAGATGTTCTGTTCATTGTGCTATTCATCTTTCTCTTTCTATCCGAGCAATGATTGTACCGGAATTGATATTTTACTAAAATGGTGGAGGGAAAGGTCTAAAATTCTACATTTTTATAGAAGAATGAGATTCAAATTTTCATAAATGTAAACACACTAAACAATAAAGACAATTGGTTTTTAAGAGAAGCGAAAGTTTAAAAACAGTTTGGAAAATGCCGCGCACAGAGAAAATAATATTGAAACACACACATCCTTTTTTTCTTCACTAATTTTGTTTCCACAAACCCTATTTTCACTTTGTTATTCTTTTTTTTTCTCTCCTTCCGAAATTATTTTTTTTTGAGCAGGCATAGATTAAATATTCATACAGACTAATAATAAAAGCAGCTATTTTGTTTCTTTTTTAAACATCCCGTTATCTATGAATGAAAACCAACTGACTTCGCGTATTTCTTTCTAAACAAATCATAATTTATTACTTCCTGCTATCTTACTCGGTGTGGGGGAAGGAAATTAAGATTTTTGGCGGGAAAGTAAGAAAAGTGTCGTTTTAACTATTTTCCACGCAGTTTTTTCATTTTTTCTCTCCATAAGAACCATCCTCGTGTCTTAACGAAACTATTAAACAAAAAATTAGCCGAATCGGTCGAGCCGTTCTCCAGTTTTGCGCTTAGCAACGCATTTCGAGCTCCATTTTTATTATAATAGATATAGATTTAAGTCTTTTTGGTTAATCTCCCTCCCCCCAGATCTTCCAGAGGAGAGGCAAGGTGCTTAGGACCCCCCACCCCCTTTTCTCCGGTGGGGGCTTCTTGCCTTGGTGTACGGAGGTGTGCAGGGGTTCTGATATTGTCTTTGTTTTTTTCACCAATGAAAGATTACGGTATGGCTCACGTGGAGCTTTAATTGCGATAGATGGGAATTTTTATGATTTATTTTTAAGTTGATGTTTAAAATTAATAGGATCGAGATGAGAAGGTTGATTTGTGAGTATTACAATCAGGTAAAATTTGGTTACATTAGAGAAGGAATAGTTCTTATTGACGGCGTTCCACCCACCTCTATCCTCTCCGCTAGAGCAAGACTGCCAATGAAATGAAAGTTCATATCATTCTCCAAAAGTCATCGACTAATTTTCTCCGATCTACGTCACTACAAGAGATAGCTTCTGATCAGTGGCGGATTTGAGTTTCAGAGGCCCGAGGCGCAATTCAATTTGAGGCCCCACTCCCTTCCAGTTATATTTATAGAATGCACTTTTTATACACATTTTTCTCTCTTTTAAGCTCTGTATCCGATTTTTTTATGTTAAAAAAAGAGTGGGGGGAAACCTAGATAAATAAAATTGAAAATTTAAATCTTTTTTTTTTTTTCATTCTATTTGGCAGTATTTAAAAGTATGATGAAGTTAAGGGTGTGTTAAGGTTGTTCTTAAAAAAACTAGTGCTATTTTGTACCAAATTTGCGCAATATTTTTCAGAGATACATGCCTAAATTTTCCTTATATACAGAATCAATTATTATAGAATGGAACTGTTCTTATCTTTTGGGAATGAAAATATTTTGGTTTTGTTTTAAAATGTTATCAGAATCAGCTAATATTTTATTTTGTTGTTTGAAATTACAAGCTGTTGATTCTTCTGTTCCCTTAACAGATCACTCATTAATTTCTTCGAATTCGCATTTTGCTTCGGCTCCCTCATCGGCTTTTTCTTGCGCTTATTCGGTTTTGATTTGTTGGTTTTAAACTTTTTAGGTTTGCATTTAATTCGATCTCTCTCGTCAATTTCTTCGAATTCATTTTCAACTTCAGCTAGTTCAGTGATTTTTTTCTTGTCCACATTTTTATTCAGTACGCTCATTTATTTTTTCAAATACGCATTCTTGTTCAATTCACTCATTAATTTGTTATTAATGAGCGAAATGACGTTGTGCAAACTGAAGTAGAATATGAGCTCAAGCTGAAGTAGAATGAGCTCATATTCTACTTCAGCTTGTTGCACAACGTCTTTTTCATGTAAATATTCAATTTCAATTTGCTCACAGATTCTTTTAGGTACACATGCTGTATCAAGTTGCTCAACTGCTCTTTCTGTCTCGTTTCCCATTTTAGCTCGTTTTTCAAACGTTACAATACATTTATTAAGTAAATTTTTATGTTGTTCTGCATTTTGTTTTGTTTTGTGTACGTTTTGAAGTCCCCGAATCAAACTTTTTTAACTGGGCTTTTGACGATTCGAGAAAGGAAAAATGAGCCCTGTTTTTAACCTTCAAATGTGCCAAAAAATATAAAGCCATGATTGCAATATTTTCAAAAACATGAAAATAGAAATGAAAATTTACTAAAAAATTGTATGCTTACCAATCTTCACATTGGTCAAAGGTCAAACGCAGAAATGAATTCCTTTCCACAACACAAATCAAAGTCAATATTTTTCAAACGTGAAACGCTAAATCGCTGACATGATGTTTTGGAGAAACTAACCTCCTTTTGATAAACATCTTCTAACCAAGGTCTCTAACAAAAATGTGTTCTATTATACAAAAACGTTCATTGCCTTGAGAGCCATTCCTGTGCTTTATAGGGTCCGAGTGTGCAGGGTGTAATAAATCTCTTTAGTTTCATACAAGATAAAAGATGTAAAATGTCTGCCCCCCCCCCCCTCCTGGTTGACCTTTTTACTCTGTCATTCTCACAATAGTGGGTTTTTCAAGGGCACTGATATTGCATGATTATTTGAGATAAATAAAGAACTGGGAGTGGGAATAGCAGAGTGTAAAAATGAAGGGTTCTATTAAAAAATATCCTCTCTTTTAAAATTTAAATTATTATTATTTTAGAACTAAATTTTGAGGCCCCTTAATTTATGAGGCCCGAGGCGCGCGCCTGTTTGGAAATCCGCCTCTGCTTCTGATTGAAGTGGGCTCTCATCGAACTGCACAAGTAACAGAAGAATCGAATATTCAGGGACAGTGGTGCCGTCCGAAAAGAGAGAGAGGGACCTCTCCCCCCTCCCCCAACTATAACCTACTTTATCCGACATTTTTCAAAGCCATTGTTTCATTGTCTCACTGCTGTCCTATCCATCGCAGGGCTTCTTAAACTTTTTCTTCTTCTGCGATTCTTGGTGCTCATGAGTTGAAAAATAAAACTAACATAACATCCATTAATAATAAATATTACTAACAGGTTTCAGCAAAATATTTGACGAAGAGTTTCTTCTCAATTACTTTTTCTGAAGCAATTTACAGCATTCCAATAGGATATCTTTAGTTAAGGAAACTTTCAACTCTATGCTGACTAATAAACGATTATAGCTAGTGATATCAACATATTTGCTTTGGAAATTTTAAACTAATATAACAACTATATTTCTCTTTTACAGAAAACCGAAAGACTGTGAATCGGGCCCGCTTATTTTCAAGGGATAGGCTCAACACTACCGAGTATATGAATAACTTGGCTACACTTGATCGACGGTTGGCTATCGATGAAATCCTGGAAAAAAGAAAGAGAGCCATCTTCGAACCTCAGCTTTTGCATGAGAATGTTTATACCGATGAAGTTTTTGTAGATGTTTCTCGAATACCCAAAAGCACAAGGGATGCCCATGATTATGAAGAACTAGACCATAGAAAGTGTCTCTTACAAATGCAGGAACATCAGTGATACAATATAAAAATTTGATGTTTTTAAATGCATTTACATCAAAGGGATCAGTCTGTACTATAAGTCATTCATCCCTTGGAATAATTTATCATTTTTTCAAAACTGAGTGATGTTGAAATCAAGAACTTTTTTTAAAGTTTGTCTGTGATCAAGGTTTAAGGGGGGGGGGAATCAGTAGAATCCATTTGTTTTCTGAAAATGATTTTTAAACTAGTTATTGAATTAATTCAAGAAGAAATTTAAGATTCATTCTCAAAATCTTTTTTGTTATAATTGATGCATGAAATGATAACTTTCATTTTCCTCCCATCTCCTATTAAAAATTCTTAATACAGATTTTATACAGTTTGTTGTATAAGTACATTGTAGTCATAAAAAATTCTATAATTACTATATAAATAAGGAATATATGAAATGAACTTGTGCCTTATTAATATATTTATGAAGATATATTTTTAGAATATTTTTCTAAGCTACAGTGATTAAATTTATCTCTTCTCTTTCATTACATGAACGTAATAAGAATTACCAGCTTAAATCATGCTACTTATGTGCTTATATTGTAAATAAATGTTATTTTATTTAATGTACATGTAATCCTGAAAATAAATGCTTTGTATTTTTTTAATACATGTGTGTTTCTTCCTCCATTATAATAAGACAAAAAGATCATTTCTGGGTTTTTAGTTTATTTAACAGCAAAGATTCCTATTCATGACATGCAATTAGATTCTAATGCAACCTTTATATTATCATTATAAAACTTATTAGCTAAATGCGGAAATAAGACTAGATAAATAATCAGCAGTTAATATTAAATTAGATTTACTTGCCTTATAGGTTACAATATCAAAATATTTGAATGCTACTATACTGATGCTATTCTCAGCTGTGCATTAAACACATACAGTAACTAGCTGGTCCCACATAGAAACATTTTGCAAAATACATAATAGTATAAAAAGTACATTTTAGAAAACTCAAAATAAATTAAAATACCTAAAAAATGAAATGGAAATTTTTTCAATCCATTATGAAACATTCCTGTGGTTTATTAGAGGTCAAAATTGTATATTTTCAAAAAAGTTTATAGCTTTTTTAAAAAATAATTATTATTCACTTGATGCCTTTAGAAGAAAAAAAAAATCATTACATTTGATACTTTTGGGTAATAATAAAGTGTATAATATAATAAAAATGCTTCTCGCATTGTAATTAATCATGATAGAGGTCAGCTTTATTTTGTTATTCAAAATTGCAGCAAATCTATCTTATTTAGATTTTATGCTATTGAAAACAAATATTAACATAAAAATTTAATTTTATATTCATATTACAGTCAAATCAAGCACCTCTATGCCTTCAATAAGTTTTGGAGCAAATGGTATTACAAGCAAATTCATATAAAGAAGAATAAAAAATTGAATTTTACATGAAATAATTTTAAGACAGGACTTTTTTACATATTTTTTTCCCAAAGCTATATATTAATCATTACTTCATTTTCATTTCCTGAACCTGTATTAATATTCTTAAAATTTTATAAATCATCATACAGTGATACAATTTTACAATATCTCTTTGAATATCTGTTCTTTTATGTTGGCTTAGTGTGTAAAATGATTAATACACAAGGAGATAAGAATAGTTGATTAAGTTTTGTTCGCATATTTTCTGTTCACTGAAATAAAAATGGTAGAAATAAAAATGATGGAAAGAAAAGCCTAAAAATTAAAAAAAAAAAAAAAATGTTTCCACTTTGAAATGATAAGTTCACAGATAAGTTAATTTTAAAAAATTGATCCCATTTATCCATGAGCTCCAATAAGGAAAATAGTTTAAATATAAATATGTATATAATTATAACATATATACAGTTTTTACAACAAAATGTGACAGCTATTCTAATTTTTCTTGTAGTTTGCTTTTAAATAGTATAGGTAATAAAGAAACAGCGGCCATGAAACATAACATAAATACTGAATTCATTGAATAAATATCTGCTGATGAGGTCAATTCATGCAGTGTTGTTCCAGCTTGAATCATCACAAATGAGGGAGGGGCAACTCCTTCAAAAGATATGACTTATTAGTATTAATCAAAATAAATTTTACAATAAATTAATGATTGCACTTATGCAAAAGAAACTGTAAAACACTAAAATTCAATTTATGAAAGGGACAAAAAAAGGAGAAGGGATCTTTTTGAAAGAGTCCTAGTCTTCTACTCCAATGCCCTCACAAATGTCTATAAATGAAATTTAAATGAAAGGCAAAGAAATAAAGTTGCCAATATATTAATCTATGAATAATGCAAAAATCCTTAAATGACTAAAAATTCTGAGTATTGGATTAATTAATATCTAAGATCCACATGAGCTTAAAAATAATGAACTTTATAATAACAAAAACAGCAATCTTTTAATATTTTGTCATCCAGCTGAAGTGTCATCCTTGAAACTTTCTCATAAATGAACTCACCAATGGCAAATAATAGTTATGAAATAATCTGTTAGACATGACCTTTGGTAATAAATTTCCAGGAAAAAGCAAATACAAATATCGAAAAACAATGTGGATTTTGAACTCCACTTTTTGATGATTGAAAACAAAATTTGATCCAGAACTACGATTGTAGTCACAAAACTAGTTATGTGGCTACAAAACTAAATCAAATTTCATATATTTAAGTCATTATAATGTTGTGATTCTGTTTATATAATTATGAAAGTACAAATTGACAGAGTCAAACTTGACAAATTTGGTTTCAAATTAGATTTATACCTACAATTTGGATGCAAAATTTTTGAATCAAATTTAAACCTATCTATCATTGTTTTTAATTATTGTGTTAAAATAAATTTAAAAAAATAGACCTCCTCAGAGAGGATTTCATACAAAATTAGATAGATCCTGCAAATTCACAAAAGATAACATACATCAAATCTATCTATTGAACATGTTTTTTTTTTTAATTTTATTTTTTAGAAAGACACAATTTCAAAAATGTGTTGTATTGGATCGAAAAAGTCTGAAATGCAGAAGGGGGGCATTTGAATTTTTGAAAGACTTTTTTATACTTTTTCAATGCACACTTTATGTATGAAAAAATACAATAGAAGCTGATAAATTTTTATCTTGCCAAAAATATTGCCTTAATGTCAAATGAATACTTCACATAAAAATGATGATCGTGTGTAAAACACAAAGAACCGCATGTTGAGGCTTTAAGTAATGAATGTTGTTTTAATGACATGTTTACTAAACAAACAATAAATGATAAAAATAGGCTCTACATAAAAATTTAAAAATAAATTACACATGTATGGCAAATCATTTTTTCCTAATATATAACTTAAGGAATTGTTTCACCCTTGGGTTATATACACTTCAAAACCCATTTAATATATAAAAATAAAATAGCACAAAGGAAACTCGGAATCTTACTTAACATCAACAATTCGTAATTTTATAAAATACAGGTTAACTTGCAGGATTTAGGAACTGTGATACACAAAGGGCTTTTTTGCACTTTGACATTCTGAAGCTTATTCCAAAGGTCGAAGACATAATTTTAAACTGTCAGTTAATAATATACTAATTATAAAAATGGATAGAAAATACTTAATAATAGATGATTCACTATACTTATACCATCCTAAATCACACCATACATTTCTACTGCATATAATTTCTGTATTAAATTTTTCATTGTAAATGAATATTATTCTAAATTCTTTCCACTTGGTTTACTTAACAATAATTCAAAACATTAAGTTCGTTTTTTCAAACATTTTTTTAATCAAACTATAGAGGTGTTCAATGAAAGAACAAGAAGCATTGCAATTTTCAATTCCTGTGCCACTACAAATAAAAAGCTACATTCAGAAAATCTAAATTTGTAAATAATAAAAGAAAGGATTTTAACATTGCAAATACTCAAACTGTGGTGTCAGCATTTCAGTATGAGTGATAATTTTCTGATAACTCTAAAAGTAAAAACTGATGCCTCAAAAGCAATAATTGCTAATTTTCTGTCCATATATTTTATGACTTCAAAAACTTCAAACCAAAACAACATCCAAGTTCTCACAATATATGAAGAAAATTGAATGTATGAATATTTTTATAATTATCATTAAAGAAATATGTGGTGTACCATCTAAACAAAATCATTATAAAAAAGGAAGAGTCTAGGTTCACAGAAAACATTGATTTTGCTTTGATACCTTCACTTTAACCAAGTTGGTGAAATCCGAAACGAATAACTTTATAAAACAATAATGACAATATGAATAGAAATTCAAAAGAAAATGAAATTTATGCATGAAAAGTGAAAAACAGTGAATTTTTAAGAAATATGATTATTCTTAAACAAATATTGAATAAAATCATAGTAGGAATGTAAATTGTGTCTTTCTTCCTAAATACAATCAAGCAAGCAAACTGAGCATTTTTTTAAACAATATTTCTTCTTCCTGACAACTTTTCATTTTTCTTACCAATTCATTTATACCTGTAATTCTCCACCTCTCCTTCCCCAAAATATTCAATAACATCAGATAGAAGAAAAAAACTGAAATTATATTGTACTTCTGGAAAGTAAAGCTATACAATCCATCAATAGTTAGAGATGTGCTAAAACCCTGTAACTAACTGTATATATATATATATATATATATATATATATATATATACAGT
>JAOUZG010032936.1:6998642-7039737 GCA_026289955.1 Argiope argentata | reverse complement strand
CTGCTATTTACTCTCAACAAATCATTACACACACACACACACACACAGATATATATAAGCTAGAATAACAGACTTAAGATTAGCCCTTTTGCATTTACAATAATCATTGAAAATATTGCACCATTTTAATGAATAATAAATGCAATTTTCATTTTAAAAAGTACAACAAAACTAAATAATTAATAGTTAGTTAATAGTACAATAACTTAATATATATGCTGTAGGAGTCGAGACATCTGAATCATAAGCACCAAATTTGGAGCAATAAAAATATATATATATTTAAAATCATCAAAAATATCTATTCTAAACCATCTATAAAAAATGAATTCAGCAGAGGAAAAGAGAACAAATTCTATTCAAATGTTTTTTACTCTTTTGAAAGCAGTTTACCTGATGAGACCATTTTGCAGCTCTTTCAGGAAAATATCTTTGCACTATTTTTCTTCCCAGTTGAGAAGAAAGAAGGTAACAAAAGGATGCTCCAAGAGCAGAACACTGAAACAAATTTCCTCTTCAATGGATGCAATTGTTATTACAATACAGAGCACAGAAGTATCATAGAAAGTATTCCAATAGCATTATTAATTCAGTGGCTTAAAAAAATATATTCATGGTTGTAATTAATGAGCCTGTTTAGTATGTTAACGTTCCCCCAAGAAGTTAATACTACTCAATTGTAAATAATTATATAATTTGCACATATAATGCGTACAATGACTGCTATGTGAAAGTGTTATATTTTGCCCTTTTCCTTTATACAAGTAGCATTTTTCATAAACTTGTAAAGACTTTAATATAAAATCAAATGAACAACACTTCATCAAATTCTCAAGTATACAAGTACTTATAAATTTTGTTCTGATTTCTGAAACATCCATTTTTAAAGCTGCCAAATGAAAGTTTATATACTTTTCATGTATACATAATGACAAAATTCAAACAGAAATTATTTACTGTGAATATTTGTGATATCAAGAAGATACAATGACATCAAGAATTGGCCCCATTTATGCTAAAAATTTGCAGGTCATAATAGATCTTTGGTTAATTCTTTTGATTTTAATGACAAGAAAGATTAAAGTCAGTCATAATGACTAGGTAAATATTAAGGTGTCTCCAAAAAATAGGTTAAAAAATCTTTCTCTCACAGAAGTATAAGATACATAGTAATGAAAAAGAAAAAGCAGGTATGTAATAATAGTAAACTGTAAGCAGTACAAGTGAATGACTACAATAATAATAATAATCCTGGAGGTTAAAATTAAACAGAGTTGCTGAGATAGAAATATTTAACAATTTTCTTTTAATGCAAAGAATTGAAAGGTGAATATCAAATATTATTTTAAAGGTAAATAAAATAAAGTGTACAATAATCTTATTGTCAGAGGAAAAAACATGATTAAATAAATGAATACGTATAACTTACTGTGCACACTAGAAAGATAGCCAGTGGAAATGGATATAAAAATCCAGATAAAATACTTAGAAATATAGATCCGGGAATGGCAAAGGATTGTAAACTGTATTTAAAGTTAAAGTTATATGATAATATTTCTGATTTCTTAGCTTTGCACATTTTTTATCACAAAAATATATTTGAGTGTTAAAAAATGATCAATGTATCATTAAAAAATTACATGACCCAAATTGTAAATTTAATTAACTAAATAAAATATTATGATAACATAAATAAATATAGTTTCAAAAGTATTAATAACAACTAATTTAACAACCAAATTGAGATACTTAAAATCTTTAATGCTTAAGATCATAAATGCCAAGTAAAATCTTATTTTGGACAGAAAAATCATTTGAATAATAAAAATTCTTTTCAATACATATTCAATTCCAAAGTATATCATATGTGTCACATTTATAGTCAAAGGCTATCTTAAGCAACTATTTGGTTGTCAAAGATTTAAGCTGCATTTCATTTCACTTAAATCTGCAGGGAATAATTTCATGCCAAGTTCCTATCAGCAAACTAATCTCCCCCCCATCAAATTGAAAAACATTAAGGATATGCAACATTAATAGATTTATATATATCCTTTTCATTGTGTAAATGAGTCTTTCTTACGGAGGAAGTCTCATTACATCATAAAAATGTTACTAAGCAATTACTAACAAAGCTAATCTTTGAACTTTCACACTATTGTAACTTCACTTTTTTACTCATTTTGTAAGTTACACAGGTATTAAATAGATCCCCTCCCCCTTTGCTTTTTACAACAGTCAATATAATGTATATTTTTAGGCAATTTCTATACTAATAAAGGAGAATCTATATCAGTTAGTAATCAATAGTCTGAACGAGAGTTGCTAAATTTTGATTAGATACACTTCAGAAGATGGGAAAGTGAACCCCAAGGAAATTTAAATTTTTCTTGGATTTTTAATAGAAAATAGCACAAGATTTTTAAAAATCCTATTAATTTGCCTTGTACATTTTCTTAAATTATGAAATTAAAATATAAAAAAATGTATTTATATAATTTTCAGCAGCAATTTCCATTACTGGAATTAAATAGTTTTCCACTGTCTCATTAAATTTTAATTGCAAGAATACTTTCATTGTTAAAAACTAAAAGATTATTATTTTATGAGTTTACATATAAAATAGAGTAAAGTTGCAATACACACAAGAAAAAAGGGCTTTAGAAAGTAGATTATCTCAGCAATCATATTTATAGTGTCACTATAATGTGATCAGAATTAACTCCATTTAAAAGGTTTGTGAACAGCATAATTTATGATTATTATATTAATAATCATAATTTATAAATGTATAACATAATTTAGTTCATGCTTTTAATATCAATAACAATTTGATGTATAAATATTGTGGGAGTCAATCTGTGTATGAGATATTTGATCGAAATTAAACAACCCGTACTTCAAGTGAACTAGCAGGTTACCAAGGACAGCTATTACAACAGAAATCTAAGATCATGACATAAGTTTGGTGAGATTTTGGTGAAATTTCAATCATGTTCATTAAATGTAAAGGATACAATATGTAAGTCATAAAATAAGCTAGAAGCACTGTGAAGTAATATCTGTCTTTGTAATTGGCAAGTACTTTGCCTAGATTTTTAGCATCTTCTATATCCATAGGTAATTTTACATACTGTTTTTCATTTCTGCAAAGAGAAAGAATAATTTATATAGTAAATTATAATGCAAGAGTCATTTTAAGATAATTATATTATAAAATACAATTGATTAAATTAAGAGTAACATAATATATAAAATGAAAGCATGGTAATAATGATATATAAAATATGTTAGATTTATTTTCAGATATGAAATCCTGTCAGCTGAATTCATGTTTTGAAAATTACACACTTTTCATTAGAGGAGAGGGGAAGCAACAAAAGTAACAATAAAATAATATTTATAATAATGTATTGAATTATATAAGTAGTAATATAATACAATATAAACATTGATTGCATATTTGGAATAACACATTAACAAAGTGTTTTTTATTAGTTAAAAAAGTTAGAATAATGAAATATTAATAGTTTCAGTTGATATAATTGTTAAAAAAATCTTATTTCTTATAGTAACATGATTTTCTATAGTGAAAGATATTAAAATAAAGAAAATTAATAATAAATTACTTTTTCTTCACACATTACTGACAAATGAGGCTCAAATTTTTAAAACACTTTCTTTTAAAGAAAATAAATTTCTCTCTCAAAGACATTAAATACATTTCATTTAAAAAACATATAGATCTAAAGTTAGATTATTAAATTCTTCACGAAGAAAATTCATCCATAATTCAAGATTGATGTCATAGAGAGGGAAAATAGCAGGTTAAAATCTGATTATTGCTCAAATCTTCAATTACATAGCATTCTTCCAATAACAGCATTCAATAGTAAAAGAATGTTTAGTTTCCAAAAAAATTATTCAAAAATTAATGCCTCTGAGAATTTATCTTCTGTAATTGAAAACAATAGTGGAATAATAACTGCCTATAATGTTTTGTAATCTGCATAAACAGAAACTCATTGATTAAAGAAAGAAATAGATCATAATACTTAGAGAAATAATTATCTGCAATCAATAATCAAATTACTGAAACAATTTATTGTATATGATATTGAGCATAAATATTTTATTATTGTTTACCTCAAAATGAAATATAATAATCAAGACATGAAATTTGAGCATAAAACATAACTTACTCTTCTATTTCAGGAAAACATGTGTATAAATAAAACAATCCACAGACAGAGAGTATAAATATTCCAACTAATATTAAGATAGCTTTCCTAGTACTTTGTAGAGGTTTCTTTCCTGTACGGTGATCTAAAAATGAATTTCATGTCTTGAATTACATAAAAAAAATAGCAACATAGATTTTGTCATAGATTCAACATAGGTTAATAACAACATTCAAAAGATACATAAAAAAACCACGGGAAAAATGTGAAAAACATGAACAAAAGGCAAGTATAATTTGAAGCACGCACGCACACCTTATTTCTAATATAATCACCAAATGTTCTTTTTAATACAATAGATTTTTTGGTCCTCTAAATGATATTTTTTATCTTGCTAAAAAGTGGTATTCTGGCTGTGACATCTTTTACTTTTCCACAGAGAAGTAGACATATATCAGCCTTCAAGCACTTGCAAATGTCTTCACAGTGCACTGAGCTTCTACATGCACAGACATTTGAAAGCTATTATATACAGTGGAACATGCATTACAGCAACAAGAGTTGCATATATGACCACCTTAGTAAAACCACAGTTGAAGAAAGCTGTGTATGTTACTAAAGCTGCCTAAGAAAACCCCATTTTCATTTTTTACATTAAATGAGTAAAACAATATCCACCGCAAGAAATACATTTAACATGATTTTATTCCATCTTAGGATTGAAATACAAGTTGCCATCTGCAAAACAATACTGTTACAAAAAACTTCTTAAATGACAATGCCATTCTAAAATAAATAAAAATATTAATGCATGTTTACCATATGCTTATTCAGAATCGCATAACAGATTACTAATTCAGTAGTTCAAGCTTCATTATCCAGTGGTGATTATATGAGTACACCACCCCAACTTAAAAGCAGATGCTAGCATGCTTAACCAGTAAACCTTGCCAAGTACACAATAAAAGCCTTCAATCTTATGTACAGCTTACCACATGGCATATTACCTAACTTTCTTGAGTTGTTTGTTAATTATAACAGATGGTTAAGTTATTTATTGTTATAGATGATCTTTTATTATAGATAAGTAACAGATGCTTCTCTCCCCCCCCTCTCTATATATAAACCCAATAGAATGCAGCACAGAAATAGCTTATTAGTTATTGTCAAAGGTAAATAGGTAAATCATATCAATTTCATACAGCTTCAATGTATGTTTTTACAGCTGTTATGAATTCAATGCTTTGTTTAGCTAATTAATATAAGTACAAAATATGAAAAATGTTAGAGGGCTCATTGTGTTGTTAAAGAGTACATTCAATGAGAAGAAAGAAGGTTATAAAATAAGAAATAGGTTTCAGACAATAAGTTGAATCAAGCATGAAAATATATTTGTTGCAAAATGGATAACAGTATCAACTTGCCAAAAAAAAGTTTTTATCTAGCAACACACTGATCTTACAAAAACAATCTTTGTATTACCTTATAACTAACCTTTTTAATAATATCATTTAAATTTCTGTAGAATTTTAACAAATTTGATTTGATAAATATAACCTTTTTAATGATATCAGTTAAATTTCTGTAGAATTTTGACCTTAATTTTAATAACAAATTTGATTTGATAAATATAACAGTATTTTTAAATTCAAATTCATCAGTCAAGACTTTCAATCTATGTTTTTGACAATCATTGAATCTATAATAGGATTTTCAATTCTGTTTTTATTTTGTAGTCAATATACTTTTAAATTTGCAGTAAGACGATTCAATTGAAGTCATATTTATCATTCTTATTAAATAAACAAAGTAAAAAAAAACATTCCATAAATCATTTAACACTATATATTCCATACTAATATAAAATCAATGATATAGGTGAATAAATTGGTCTCCAAAGGCAGCTAGTTTTTTTTTTGTTAAATACTTTTCTTAATAACAAACATGCAGAAACATATGAATAAAATTTTATAAAACAAATATTTATTACTCCAATATTTATCTATCAAGAGTATTTGCGAGCAACTACTACCTGGGTTAAAAATGTAAGGTAAGCTTTAGCATTTATAAAAGCAATGTCTATTTTTAAAATTCATAACTCATCTTATACATTCATAATAGTAACGTTTACAAAAAATGTCCCATATTATGACCATATATAATAATATGAATTCGGTAGAGTAAATGGTGTCATGAAGAACTATCCTCAGTGTTTAGTAAAACCTAATGTCAGTAGATTTTGCATTTGGATTAACAAAAGCTTAATATATCAAACATATTTTTTAACTTTAGTTTGATGTAACATATTTTTTAAATAAGTACAGATTTACATTAAGGTACAGATATGAAGGCGGGGGGGGGGGATTCCAACATGATAAAAAAAATTATAACTTTTTAAATACCAATATTGGAATTAATTTAGAATTTTTTTTACATAAATTTCTTTATATATATATATATATATATATATATATATATATAATCAGCATTATAAAAACAAACTTCAAGAAAACGCACTATTTGAATGGTGCATTCAAAAGCAATAAAATTCAGAAACCGAAATGACATAAATTAATATGAGATATATCAGCAGTATTGTAAAACCTTATTTCATAATTGAAATCTTATCTATACCTCTTCACATATGCTTATTTATACATCACACAATTGAGTACAGCATATCAATTACAACTCATCATAAATAGCAAAGACAATCCTGAATGGAATTTAAATATGAAACTATTTTTAGTTTCTTAAGAGGATATGTGACAAATATGAGGATTTTTTGTTTCTCTCTCTCTCTCATATATATATATACAGTCAAACATCGATAATTCGGACTTCTATTATTCGGACTTTTTCTGAAATGTTAATGTTTTATTCGTTTCTGCTTTTGTTGAGTAATAATAGTTGGCGCCCCTATATATTTTTCGGAAAATTTTATTTTAACGAACCAATCATATTGCTTGTTACTTTTTTCCCCTATAAAACCGGTTGAAATACCTTAAATAGTAACTTATTGCTTGATTCGGATCGTTCTGTTCGAACCTTTTTCGTTCGCTCTCCTTCTACGGGATATTTTCATAGTATCGGCGTAGACCGTTAGTTTTTCTGGCTGTTTGTTTCCCCGCGCCCCGTACTTATCTTCAGCTAGTCTAGTCTAGCGATGCAGAAATCTTAAATAATGCTTTAAATGTAGGAAAGTGTAGTGATGAAAATGAAGAAATGAGTAACACTATGCAACATGAAGAAAAAAAATTCTTAAAGAGGATTTAATTGGCATCCTAGATAAAGCGATAACAGGTCTTGAACAACGGGATTTCATAACTGAACATGAAATTATGACTGTATATAAAATCCGTGAAAAACTAATTTCGCACAAACCTAAATATAAACAACTAACATTATTAGATATGATGAAGTAATAAAGATGTTTTCTTTAAGTAATAATGTTATCATTGCTTTACCGTTCTTTTAATTAGCATTTTCAACTATTGTTTAATCTTTGAAATTATAAAGTTGTGTATTGTTTTATATCGTCATACTAACGATGTACGTTAATTATTTTTTATTTAAATATACCCAAATCTCGCAATTTCTATAATTCGGAAATTTCCGTAATTCGGAATTGCCGTGGTCCCGGCGATTCCGAATTATCGATGTTTGACTGTATATATATATATATATATATATATATATATATAAATATATATATATATATATATATATATATATATATATATATTGTTTCCATGTCTTTTTTGAACATGTCAAATGATACACTAAAAATCCCCATAATTATGAAAGAATGTAAGGAAAAATGCATTGGCTGTTCAATGTAAACATTGAAACTGAAGAAGAATTAAACAATAAGAGAGGCTGATAATAGATAACATGGCTCAAAAAAGAAAGGTTTAAAGTATCAACCTGGTAAGTGATAAATTAATAATTTAAACACTTTAAACCAAAAGTTATATAAATAATAGCATAATCTATAAAAAAAAAAACGCTTTATGAGAACTCCTTTCAATTGCAATAACTTTAGGAAATAAATATTATATCTTTGTATTTACACGTAGACTGACATCTACGAAATAGCTCCTAAATTACATTCTTTTCTAAGACATCAACTACAAGTTATCTCGTCCTTGTTTACTTGCCTTTTTTTTTGTGTAACTACGATTAAACTCAGAATATATCAGTGCTAATATTGATAGATGGTTTCTGAGAAAAGAACAAAAAAATCAATGCTGGCCTGCACAAACAGAAAATTTATTTAAAAACAAACAAACAAGAAATATAATTATAATAATTAATACAAATTCAAGAAATAAAATAATACTTAATTGTTTGTGAAACTTTTTAAAACAATCTCGCACACAAAGAGTTTTTTCTCTTTACAGGCTGGACAGAAATAATGTGTTTCTTCCCTTTTTTTCACTTGGGTACATACACGACGTGACTTTGTCGCATGCTGTTTTTTTTTTTCGATAGGGGGTAAGCTCTATAAATAATGGAGCTCTAGCAATCTAATTTTTTAAAAAACTGGTTGGATCTCTTTTCCAATTAATGTAACAGTGAATTCTTCTCTGAAATTTATCAGTTTTATTTTAAAAGAAGAAAGACTTTTTGAAAATTTTTGCAAGCATTGTATATATATAATATGTAGTGAACGCTTTTTGGGCCATCTCATAGTCTTTCTTAGAGATGAGTAGTAAGAGAGCATTTGATCTGTCCAGTCAATGCCAGGCATTCCATTATTGTAATCTAGAATTATATTCGATTTTATAGAAAATTTTCCATTGTGAATGAGCACCTCTATCATTTCAATAGTATGCATGTTGGAAATGCTAAAGACATCTTGTTTATGTTTCCATTTATTTGCATGCAGTCACAGGACCAATTTGCTGCCAAATATATTGCCCTTTTTTCAATTCATGATTTACCACATCTCTTGGGTTTCCTTTTCTGTTATTTCATAGGGTTCCACAGATATATGTTTTTTGTGTATTTAGCAGTTTTGTAAGAGTAACAACATTATAAAAATATCTATGTAAACCTTGTATTCTTTATCAGGATAGTCCTCAAGTAAATGTAAAACAACATCAGTTATGTGACCTACGTTTTTATCAGATTCCTGAGATTTTTCGCTGTAAATCTTTAATTTCATTACAAGATCATCGGATTCACATAGTTCATATAGTTTGATAACATATTTGTGATTTTTATTTTTTATCTATTGACGGAAAAACAATCACCCCTGTCATAGCATCATGGATTCGTCAATATAAATATTTTTATCTGGTAAATAGTTTTCCTATATAACATCATTGAAATGATTTATTATTCATCTCACCTTGTATAATTTGTTGGCAGATGGTATGGAGTTATCAACCAAATGAAAACAACAGAGCAATAATAGGAATCGACTTTGACTCACGCGTGAAGGCCAAAAGTATACATTATATAGCTTGTTTGTGGGCCAGCAATGTTCAATTGATAGAAAAGTACAAAGTTCCATTTGCAACAAAATTCAAATAAAAACTTTCACCTCTGCAGAATTGATGTCTTGCCACTTTGATAAACTATTAATTTTTTTTATTGTTTTGTATTTTTCAATTTCTTGTGCAGCATATAAATTAGTTTGTTAGCAGTAATGCAAGAAACTCATAAAAAAATCCACCAGCATTTATACTGTAAAATTTGATGTATCCAATTTCACACCAACATTTTCTTGGAAAGTAAATAATTCAGAATTCTGTTGAATTTCTATCCACAAATTATCATTCACATTTGATGTTGTAGCTTGTGAATCATTGTCATTATCTTCAGGTTCAGAGACAACTTCATCTTCACTATTACTTGAATTCTCAGAAGGTTCATAATCGCTAAAGTCATTAACATCCATTCCAAAACTCCTATCAAATTCTGAATCACTTAGATTTGCATAATACTCAATTTCATTTTGAGTCAGAGGTCTTTTCTTATCCAAAATTGGATTCTATAATTATAAAACAAAACACTCAAGGAAGTTGTAAATGTGATGAACTCGACAATTTCTGAGATACTGCTGACGAATATGGACATATACCTGTCATTCAGCTTTAGCGAACGAAAAGGTCAAAGTGTTTCTGCATGCAAATGAATTCATAGTTGGCTTCTGTGAAGAGATTTCTGTTACAGAAGCCAACTACAAGATAATTAATAATACCTTACTTTAAAAAATACACACATTTTTTATGCTTTTTGATGATAACTATGCACTAGAATTAGAGTTTTTAATAATATAATGTAGTTAAATCAAATTGTCATTTTAGGTCAGATTTTTGAAAATTGCCATTGTAGTCAATGTGTTAAATTGAGTCCCTTTAAAAGAGAATGAAATATATATTTTTAATTAATAGTAAAAATTACCTTTAATATTCTTTATCTCAAAACATTTGCATGATTTTTGGTATTGTGTGTAATATTTCAAAAATTACTAACATTTTTTATATGAAATTTTCACTTATGTATTATGCTACGTTTTACAAATGGAACCTCAATTACTTGCATATTTTTACTAAAAAAAAACTATAGTGATAAAGGTTAAAATTTTTATCCATTTCAACATTTTGTTTTAAACTGATGTACATAAATAAGAATTTAAATTTAAATACAAATAATTTGAGATCCAGTTTTTTAACTAATTATTTAGATTACTAGATACCCAAAAAATTATATTTAGATAAGCATACTAACTTACTTTTACTCCAGAAATTTTACACAAATTTATGACAACATCAAATAAATAAACACTAATATTAAGGTTTGAAAATATATGTATAATAAGATAAAAGACAGATATTTTAAAGGAAAATATGTGTTCTAATGCATATTGTGTTAAAGATATAACATTAAACTAAAAAGTTTTCTTCCAGTTTTCTCAAGGTTTAAGAGTTATATGTGCCCTTAAATAATCACTTTGAGAAAAAGCTCACTTTATTAATTTAAATGCCAGTCTCAAGAAGCTGTAAGAAGGAGTTGGAATGGATGAATACAAGTTATTATACTGAAGGACAGATTGAATCTGAAAATATTAGTTGCAAAGGGATACATAATAGGAATCGGCTCATATTTTCATTGCACTGCCATTCAACTTTTATGTTAAACAAAAGTTTTTTACAAATCCATGAATTGAAAATCTAAACTAATAATTAGTTTTTATCATAGCACAAGTTTTTAAAATTTTGCTTACAAATGTTTTTTTTTAATCTTGATTAACCTTAATATATTAGCTAACAAATATATATATATAAAATATCCATCTATAAATTACAGCTAATCTAATCTATTTTTAGTCTAAACATCTGTTATATAAATATATTAATAATTACAATGTAAATGTATTATGTATATATGTTAAGGTAAAAGTAATAAACTAATTATTTTATATAATTACCAAATTAATCACATTTACCATAACATATATATTATCAAAGTAAAAAAAAGTAAGAATAAACTTGATTAATGATGCCACAATACACTATAAGTGGTTGCATAAGATACTAATATTTGGAAAATTCCATGAAAACTATAATCAAATACTAGACTGTATAACTATAAAATTGCAGACTTCTAAGTGAAAGAATAAAAAAATAAGCAGCCTTTAGTGCATAATAAATTTTTTTAAAAAAAAATTACTCATGCTGGAGTTATATTGTAATAATGGATGATAAATGTTTTTGGTATCACTAATTTTATTTTGATATTCTAAATTGACCCAGGTTATTTTAAGATCTATGAATACAAAAATTGAAAATCTGGTATGGGAGAGCATACGAAAGCAGTTAATGCAATAATAGAGAAAAGTTTCAGTAAAAAAAAAAAAAAAATCTGTAGAAATCAAACTATGAGAGAAGGTTTAAGAGCAATGATTCACATTGTCATTCGGAAAGTTTATAACCAAGACAGTTTGACCCAGGCAACCTCAATATTATCCTTTAAACGTGTTGCACAGTGTGTTAAAAAGTACTGAAATCAAATTTTTAATAAAGTTTAGTTAATAATTCACCCTTTTTGAATGCGACTTACAGCGTATGTATCCTAAAATATTAGAAATTAAAATTTTTTATCAACCTTTTATTTTTCTTAATAAAACAAAATTAATAAAAAAAAGCTTATTACTGAACGGTTTAAAGTATAATACTGAATACTCAACGGCTTAATAACAGCATTTATATATTTAATTAATTTTTAAAAGTTTCGACACATAGATAATTAACAACACATTTTTTAAAAATCAGAAATATCATTAAAAATCAGAACAAATAATTAATATATATATGACAATTAATATGCCAATCAATTTTCAGATTTATCATAAAAATGTATAGGTTATTCAAAAATTAAATAAAAGAAAATTTTTAATCTATATTTATTTCTATTTTTTAAAGAATTTATAACAATTATTAGGTAATGCTAAATTTCGCAATAAAATTTTTAAAAGTAAACTATTTATAATATTATAACATAAATTAACATACCAACATTATTAAAAGTTATATCTTTATCACAATGTAAGTTTTCAGCAGCCATGATTTCTTGTTAATTTTTATTGACAAAACTTCGGAATTCGCACGCAATATTTTCTTAAAATTGGCAATATAGGAAAGAAAAAAATGTACAATGAGTTGAGATACATGTGAATAATAATGCTAACAGCAAACATATTTTCTTTTATATAGGAATATATATTTCAAACAGCTTGTGTGTCGAATAAATTATTATAACATAAATTTAGAATCAAAATTCAAATTTGTGTTTGATTCAGATGGTGTAATTTCAGATAACAAATTTCATTTTTGTACATTCATTTTTTTAATGAAATTCTTTAAAAAATTACCGTTACCATACAAATTTGTTAATTTTCTTTCTATTTTAATATTTCATGAATAAATGCAAAGAAGAATTAAATATATGATTTTCATATTTTATACAAAATTTTTATTTTAAATTAAACCCATGAAGAAGATAACCATCATGCTTTTTCTTTTCCTCTTTTTTTTATAATTATCGATTGTCTTTCTATATTCCCTAAATAGCGCCCCCTGGGGGAATTGATTTTGTCAGTGAAAATGGCTTCTTTATAATTATGCACCTTAAGATTAATGACTTAAGTATTTCACTTAAGTATTATTTTTCTGCTTATTCTTCAGTCAAAATTGTACAATTCTTATTGCTGTAACTCTTTCGAAGTAAACAAAAGTAAGTCAGATTTGTTAACTGTTGACAGTACGTTGATCTATTACTTTTTTTCATTTCACCTTAAAGAAACTAGTATTAGATAAATTCAGTTATAAGAAATTATCAATAATTTTCATTCATAATTAGGAATCATTAAGATGATCAATTGTAAATTGTTATACACGTATCATTTTAATTATTACTGGCGATATATATATTTTAAATAATATTTTTAGAATGAAATCTGATGAGTTTCGTATCATTCGGATTAGCTATTGTGGATATTTAATCTGATCATGAATAAAAATATGTATCCGATTTAAGGGAGGTAAAAACTTAACAATTATTGCAAAATAGAATTGAAGGTTTCTTGTCTTCAAATACATGTGTCAGTAAATTAGCCCCAATTGTCATACTTTGACAGTCGAAGTCTAATATGGCACTTATCCGGTTGTGATATTTAAAAAATGCTGTGAATTAAAATTGTATATAATAAAATTACTCAGAAAATAAGTTGTGTAATTACACATTTTTCTATTTTTATCTAATAAAATTCTTTACTGAGTGGAAAAGTAACAAAACAAATTATGTATTTTGAAATTTTTTGCATTGGGCAGAACATTATTATAGATATTGCACTCATAAATTAAAAAAAAATTAGGTCTTTTAATGAGAGCTAAATATTTCTTTTAATGTTAAAAATATTTTTTTTTCCTTTAAAATGGTGATAAAAAGGATTTTATTTAACACTTATTTTGACTAATAGGGGACGTTAAGTGTTAACGAATGTTTCATATATGTCAGTGATTTAATAAATTGTACCTTCTTTTCCATTTGGTAAAAAAGAATTATGTGGTATTAATTCCAATTTTATTTCATAGTAAACTTTTTAAGAAATTATTATACTGCCTTGAGTCTTATTAATACAGTGCTTTATTGGAATTAATTCTAGTTATGGCAAATTTATTACCGAGAAATACTTCTTATTTTTGAAATCCAGCAAACTTTTATTGCTGCACATGCTGAAATGCTATTATTGTAATTAATAGGATTCATTAGACTCTTATTTAGGTTTTATTTTATCTATGAGGATTAAATTTTTCTATTGCTTATATTTTACATTAAGAATGTTGCTTTTCCATTTAATATGAAATACTTGTTTAAAAAAATAAATAAAACCCCATGAATTCTGTATAAGCTTTTAATTATGTAGTATGTTATATATCCATAAATGAAACAGTTTTTATTTTTGTTATAGTTAAGGAGATAAAAGTTACCTGAAAATATTATTCTGAAACTTTGTAATGTCTCATAAGTATTTCAGTAGTTAGTATACTTCTTTTGCAAAAAGAAAATCATAAATTTTATATTAAAAAATTATAAAATATTCTTAGTTTTTATTATCTTGTATATTCTAAATATAATAAAGATTTTTTAGTATCTCAAACTTTTTTTCTATCTTAACATGTTTAATATTTTCCTTTTTATTAATATTCAGTATAAAATTTTGTTTAAATGTTATTTGTTATGTTAAGGGTAGTTATTTTTTATTGGATAAATATAAAATTCTTAAGGAATCTTTCTGTCTTTAATATTGAAATTTCATTATTATACTTAATTTTAGAAATCTTACTGTATTAAGATTATTAAATTTTTAAGGTTAAGTGATTCTGTTTAGCCTATTTCATGCATTTTCTCCCCATAAATTTTTGCTTTCTTTTTTCAGTAATGGATGATTCAATACCTCCCAAAGAACTTCCTTCTTTAGATTCAAATTTGCCAGACCAGACTGAGAATGATTCAGACCCTGGAACACACTCTACATCTCCTCAAAGACGGTCTTCTGAGAGTGAAAATGCTCCAACTCCTACATTGCAGGAATCACATTTAGATGGTAGAAATGCAAATTCTTCTGATGAAAATTCTGAAAATGATGAACGATCTTTAAATAGACACGATGTTAATGGTGACATTGATGATTCTGAAATTTTGATACAAAATCATGGGCATATTTCATCTGGAATTGTAGCTCTAGATAACGAATCTACTTTTAGTTGCAAATATCCTGGTTGTAATTTTACATCAGTAGATGCTGAAGTTTACCTTAAGCACGAAGATACACATGTAGATGGTGGTGCTGTTCATTGTGATATTTGTAATTTAAGGTTTCCATCTTATGCTAATATGAGACGTCATCATCTTCATATGCACCAAGGTATTCGTACATTTGAATGCCAGTTTTGCTCTAAGCGATTCCTTCGTAAGGAACAGTTTATGGAACATTTAGTTGGACATTCAAAGCCTAAACCTCTTCAGTGCAATTTCTGTAATGGTACTTTCAATTTTCGAGGTCAATTGAGATCACATATATCATCTGAACATCCAGCTGTATTTGATAAAACATGCCACTTATGTGATTTTAAAGCATCTTCACCAAATGCTGTTAAAGTTCATTACTCTACATTTCACTTAAAACGGAATATGGAGATAAATGGCAATGATAGGCCACATGATCTTATTCGCCGAGTTCATGTTCATCCTGCAGAGAGTGGTGCCATTGATTTAGCTACTGTTTCTCAGAATTTTTCTTTCATGGCAGCTCACTACCCAACTTATACTGCTTCAGCTGGAGATGCTAATACATGTGCTGCAGGTCCATCTGATTTAAGTCAAAGATCAAAGATTATTAGTCTGGCTGCACCATATGAGATGGCAAGGCTTTCTATTCCTCAAAGCAGCGATCAAAGTATAGTAGCTCCTGTGCAAGAGGAGGATAACAGACATACTTGTGTGAGTTCTTTGGCTGCTTCAACTACAATAGTCAGTCCACCTTCATGCCAAGATAGGTCTTGCTCTCGGCCAGAAGTTTCTAATGCCACCATTCTATCTCGTGAGTGGGTGCATATTAAGCCTGAACCTCCAGAGCTTTCGATTGATGACAGTCAAAACAGTAATGTCCAGCCTACAAGCACAATGGATTTAACTACTACAGATGTTGTTGAGACTACGTGTGTCACATCTAATGAGGCTGGTACTTCAGATGTTCCTTGTAGGAGGAAGATACACAAACATTCATCAACAGATGATGGTTCCTCTGAGAGCCACTACTCTCCTTCTATCAAGCATTGTGTTGAACCTCAGGCTGTGCCTCATACAGTTTTGAAGACTTCTCATACATGTAGATATCGACCCTATGAAGATAGTGGGACTCAGCGCTGCAAGGAATATTCAAGGCACACCTGCCTTTTGCATCGCCGAAATGCAGAAAGGAGAGCACGTTATTCTGATAGTGATGCTGACAGAAATGCACAGAATGAGCATTCAGATGAAGAACGTAAAGTGTTTTATAGTCGTGCAACATCAACAAATCAGTTGGGACCAAGTGATACGAATTACCCACAAGCAAGCCGTGTATCTACTCATCATAATGATAGTACATCAGAAACTCAAGTGGAGTCCAATTATTATAATCGTAAGAATACGATTGTTATCCGTGATATTGAAAGTTGTACTTTGACATGTGTTTACTGTGGAATCATATTTCCTGATCAGACATTGTATCTTCTGCATCGCAGTTTGCATTCAGAAGCAAGCCCTTGGAAATGCAATTTGTGTGGTAAAACCTGTAAAGACAAGTATGACTTCAACTCCCATGTTATAAGTAAAGGCCATTATTAAATTTTTTAGTAATTCATGATGAAACAGCTCAAAGCAACTTCATTCTTCATGAATCACACTTAAAGGATATACATCTGTTGAAATCACATAAAATGTTGTCCCGTTGCTTGCATTTGGATAATTGTGACGTAATGGGAAGTGTTATGTATGTTGTTGATTTGAGGTTTTGAAGTCTATTGTAACGCACAGATGGTACTTAATTTTAAACAGATGTGTTTCTATGGTCTTTTTGTAATGCATTCTACCATTGTTCTGACCCTAGATGAGTAAGGCCATGGAATTTCATTGTGAAGACCATATTTTTAAGAAAAACTTTTCCCCCATTACATATTTTGAATTCATTATTCAAAACTTAAATGTCTATTTCAATGCCTGCATTTTTTTTGTCAAAATTTTATTCTATTTTAATTAAAATGTATTTTTGGTCATATTTGTTCAGTTTTATATAATGATATGAAATTCAGTAACATTATCTGTTGAAAACATTTTATGTCTTTTCTGTCATTTCTTTAATATTTTTTCTTTTAATTGTGAATTTATTAATTATTTTATTTTTGTTGGGTATATATTAAATACAGATTTGGCTGAAATAAAAGTGCTTAAATATTCTTTTAGAATTACTGCAGTCAAGAGTTTAATAAAACAATAAAAGTTTTAAGATTGATTTAATTTACACTTTTATTAAGTAATATTTAAATTGAACATTCATTCTTTTAAAAATATTTTTGTGTTTTAATATTTTAATTACTAGGTAAAAAAAATTTCAGAAATACAGCATGACTTAAATGCATTTTTTGTGACGATAATAATTATGAGCTATACTTTTCATCAATATTAAATTCATATGATTTCAACACTAGATTGTAATATTTGTTAGTAATATATGTGCTGATTTATTTAATGACTCAGATGTTTTAGCAGGCTGAAATGTTTTTCAATCAAAATTTATTTTTCCAATTAAAATTCTAGTCTTAATTTGGCAAATCCAATTACTACTATTCTTATATGTGCAATTATTTATTTTTAATGTAATACACGCTCATGTTAACCTGCACTATTTCTTAAAGCTAATTACATTTGTAATTTTTTTTTTATTCATGTATATTATCCACTTAAAAATCATCATCACTAAAGATTCTTGGCTGCTTTCAAATATGGCAAGACTAAAGGCATTGGAAAGACTTAATTTATAAGTGTGTAAAAATATTAAAATATCTATTTTTTCCCCCAGCTTTTTTTCCATTTCTTTTCACCAATTTTATATGCAGTGCAAGAAACTTATTTACACTTTCTAGTGAATAACTGAATTATAAGTATATGTTTCTTATTTTTATATTATTTTAAAATTCAAAATACTTAATTATTTTAAAATTAATTTATAAGACTGCATTAATTTCTTAAATCATTAATATCAATTTGTTATTACAAATTTATATGTGGAGAATGTATTTAGTAACCCAAATAAAAATATAGATAAGGGTAAGAAATTGAAATTTATTAAATTATTAACAGTAATTTTCTTTTCTCGACATAAGTGTGCCAAAATCTTCATATGTATTAAAATAGTTTTGAATTTGTTCCTTAATTTAAAAAAAACACACAAACATTCTACCTTTCTATTAATTGACAATTTATCAATGTTTTTATCCACTGGATTAGTGTTCTAGTTGTTTTTTTAAGTGATTTGACGCACACTTTTGTTATATGTGAATCTGTATTTTAAATGTTTACAATGGTGTTTGGCACATAAGTTCTTAAACTATGTGCAGATTGATCCTGTTATTTTGATTAACTGTTAACATCCCAGATTTTGTGATATTATGTGCAATACTTTGTATTAAGCAGAAAATAAAAATCAGGTCTGTATCTTGAGATCTTTATGTGTATTCAAGGTATTATTGGATATGAAATATCAAACATGTAATTGAACTCTGTCCTTTAATTATGACTCTCCCATTACCTTGTTTTTGTTAACTCTTGATGTAATATTCTGGTAAATTAAAATGTGTTTGCATGCATTTGAGATGCAAATAATTCCTTGCAAAAGTGTTTCATTCTCTGATTTATGTTTGAAGTATTATTAGCTGTATTAACCAAAAACTTTCTTTTTTATCTTTGAATGGTTGGTAAATTTTTTGATAGTACTGAAATTATATTCCTGCTTCATTTTTTTTTTGTCATTTTAATAAATGTATTAAATGTGATAGTTTCTATTTCTTTTAAGTAAAGTATAATCACATTCTTTAAAAATTAAAAGTACCTTATGTTATTGGATATCTATTGTGTTTCAGATAAAGATGTCATTTAATGCACAAGAATTATAAATATTTATTTGTTACTGTATTAAAAAATGTTTAATTATTTTTGACAGTTTTTAATTTTATAATTATAGATATTTAGGAGTTTCAAAAATTTACTATTTCAATTATTGTTTCAATTTCTTTCCCAAGTGCATAGCTGCTATATTTATCGAAATTTCACAATCATGTAGACTAAGTGATAATTCAGCTTTAAATATATTAAAATAATATATTATTTTCAAGAATATATAAAACAAAATTTCAGTCCTAGTGCATGAGGAAATCAATGAAAAATTTGAATAATTAAATTTTGTATTTAGAAAGATGAAATAAGTAATATGAAGATCTTTAAAAAGAAAAAGTAATTTGTTTATTCTTCATTTTTAAAATATAAAGCATAAAATGAGAATTCTGGTATTTTTTCAGTGGGAACAAAAATAGCTTATATCAGTGTTTACATTAAGAATAGCCACGTAATATGTTCACAACGATGAGAGTCGAATCTATAGTTGTCCGAAAGTTGCAACTATAGATTGGTAAATATTCAAGATTAAATTTTTATAAATAAAAACAGTATTGATTATTGTTATATAATTTTATTTCACCATTTATTTATAGAGGATTTAAGGAGTGTTAGTCATCAGATGTGTTTTAACTACTCAATAAGCAGTATAATTCAACAGTGTTTTTTCTGTGATCCCTAGTAAAAAACTAAAAGCATATATCTTCTATTTAATAAAAATGGATCTCAAAATGCGTTGCTGAGCGCAAAACTGGAGAACCGCTCGATGGATTCGGCTAATTTTTTTTTTTATATATTTTCGTTAAGAAACGAAGATGGTTCTTATGGAGAGAGAAAATTTTAAAAACTGCGAGGAAAATAGTTAAAACGACACTTTTCTTACTTTCCCACCAAAAATTTTCATTTCCTTCCCCCACACCAATTGAGTAAGATAGCAGGAAGTAATAAATTATGATTTGTTTAGAAAGAAATACGCGAAGTCAGTTGGTTTTAATTTATAGATCACGGGATGTTTAAAAAAAGAAAGAAAATTCTTGCTTTTATTATTAGTCTGTATGAATATGTAATCTATGCCTGCTCGAAATAAAGTCTGGGCAGGGAAAAAAAAAAATAAAGCGAAAAAAAGGTTTGTAAAAAGAAAAGTAGGGAAGAAAAAAAAGGAAAGAAAAGAAGGGTGTGTGCGTGTCACCATTATTTCCTTTGTGCGCGGCATTTTCCAAGCTGTTTTTAAACTTTTGCATCTCTTGAAAACCAAATGTTTTGTGTGTTTACATTTATGAAAATTAGAATCTCCTTATTCTATAAAAATGTAGAATTTTAGACCTTTCCCTCCACCATTTAAGTAAAGTATCAATTCCGGGACAATCATTGCTCGGATAGAAAGAGAAAGATGAGTAGTACAATGAACAGAACATCTGAAGAAAATAATACTATAAATGAATTATTTGATTATCAAAATTTGTTTGGTTTAAAAATATTTTGGTGAAAAACCTGTTATGAGACACAGCTACATAAAATATTATATGAAAGTTTTAGCGAGCATTAATACTGGCGAACCGACTGGTCGCCAAAGGCGGCTAGTTTAGTTATATTTCCTTTGAAGTTATTTGAATATTTTCATGTTATTTACTTAGGAAAGTCCTATTGTATGAATAAGGTTTAATACAATGAATGTAATTGAGAATATTCAAAATTGCATGCAATAACGTTTTTTTTTTTTTTTTTAAATATAAATATTTAAAATATCCTGTTGTTTTTCGTAGGCTTTTTAATGATAATTTTCATATTTAACATTTTTTCAAATTGTGAAAGTACATAATTATTGTTGAATTGATGTCTACATACCTTAAATGAATACCTTAAAATATTAATTGCCTTTATATTGTTACAAGCGGGCGAGCGGCACAAAAACTCGCCAAAGTTGGCGAGGAGCCTCGCGCCAGCTTGATTGGTTTTGCGAAAGGAATAGTCTAGTAGCCGCTGGATTGTGCGCGTTGTTTTGAGAATTTTCACGAGATTCGTTGCGCGCGCTTCTTCGGCTATATAAGGACGAGTAGCCAGAGTGAGTGAGTTAGTAGTTAGTTAGTTGCTATAGTGATTTGATCGAGTTAGTAGTTATTTTATTTCTGTGCTGTTCTATGAATATATAGAGTTAATTGAGAGTTCAGTTAAACTTCCATTTTTCTGTTAATTTTTCCATTCTCATTCTCTATTCTGTCCTGAGCCATGGCAGAGGGCAGTTTTACGGATCAATGGGATTTTACCCTGGAGCGAGTGCAGATCCCAACGGCATATGTCCCGACTCGTCCTTTTAAGGATCAGTTACGGAAGGGCGGAGATGATGAAAGAGTGGCCGCGAAAAGAACTTGCTACGATAATCCTCCTAACAGCGAAATAGATCAAACGGAGCCACGCAACACAATGTGCCAATGTGAAATTGTGTAAATATCAAACTTACAAAAGCAAAAATTGATCAGCTTCAATCTCAACTAAACATCGCGAATGGCTTCATAAATAAGACTCCGGTTCACGGATTCAGAGGAGTTGAATATCACCAGCAACTCAACATTGCCAAAGAAGCCCAAGAAGCACTGGAACATCTCCTTGGTGAGCATAAATCTCTTTTAGCTATTGGCTGCTTAATGGATAAACCTGCCGAGGATTTTAAACTATCCCCAAAAAGGAAGTCAGCTAAACCCCCGGAAACTAATAAAAAAGTTAATGCTATAGAGACTAAAAATAGATTCGAACCATTAACTAATGTAGAAGTAGAAACCCCAGTAGAGGACTCCCCTGAATCAATTGTTAAAATTCCCCCACTAATGTTAAAACTGACTAATGATTATGGTAAAATCCTGAAACTAATTAATGAAAAATTTGGCATTAAAAATAACGTCCTAACCAACAACTTTATTAAAGTTTATCCGGAGTCTATTGATAACCATAGAGATCTCCAAAAATTCTTTACAGAGAACGAGATAGAATACTATGTTATCCCACCCAAAAACAGACGCCCTGTGAAAATAGTCATTAAAGGCCTCCCGATTGAGTACATGTGTGATGTTCTTGAGAATAAATTAAAAACTAAGGGTTTTTCGGTTAATAAGGTAACCAGGCTGTCCCAACTTAAAACCAGGAGACCACTGCCTATCTTATTAGTTGAACTTAATAAAAATGATATAATTGATGAAATTTACAATCTCACGGATATTGACTTTTTAAAAATCACTGTAGAGAGATACAGAGGCCGTAACACCATTTCGCAATGCTACAACTATAATATGTTCGGCCATGTTTCCTCATACTGCGCGCTCAAACCGAGATGCCTCAAATGTGCTAGTAGTCATCAAACACGGAATTGTCCCTTGAAAGAAAAAATTTAAAACCCCACTTGCATCAATTGCAATCAAACTGGCCACACTGCAGCCTATCGTGGTTGCCCAAAGTTTCCTAAAATATCAACTCCCCAGGATAATAAGCAAAACTACTTCAATTCAAACTATATCAAACCAAATTATTCCTTCTCAAAAATTTTAAGGTCTAACCTTCCTCAGGATACTATAAAACCCAATATTCCCCCAACCGTTGAAAACAAGCCCAAAGGTCCGGATTCCGATCTATTAGACATGTTCGACCTCCTCAATGAAATTAATTCAGAACTCAATAAATTCAGAACTCAATCCCTAAAATTGCTCCGTTCAAGTCTTAAATAGTCATTTCCAAATTCTAACCCCAGCCAATAGCAGAGTAGCTCTCCTCCTCACCACGCCCTCACCCCTCGTGGGTAACTCAAAGCATCTCTCCAGTCCATGCCAGTCTCCTGTTTGCAGCGTCGCATGAAGCATCTACCAAGTCGAGGATAAGCCCCTGGCGGGGCTAGGCGCCTCGAAAACCAACCTCATAAAAATGAGTTAGTTAGTTGAGTTCAGTTCAATTGTTCAGTGAGTTCTCTTACGCCACCATTTTGAAATTTTTTGCGCCTTTTATTGCAAATCTTCACGAACAGTGCTATTTGCTGTAATTTATTGGTGAAAAAGGTTTTGAGCTGGATGGACGTGCTCCCTCCAGCTCCGCCACACCTAGCAAACGCTATTACAACGACGATAGAAGCAAGTCCTCCCACGCCCGACTCGTCCTTTTTAGGACCAGTTATGGAAGGAAACGGGGAGCCGAGTAAGAGAATATGTATCGATAGTAGTTCTGAAATGATGATTGACCACCAAGCTGGCAAGGATACACCCCAGGATACCACCTTTACCTGCGGCAACTGCACCAAAAGATCAAAGATTGATGAAGTGATTTTTATGCATAGAGTTCGACTAGATGTAGTCGACAAAACATACATGCAAATTGTGCGCCAGCTAAACGACCTCAGCCACCCCATGCTTGATGAACTGCGAAACGAGAAGCAAGTCCTTGACGACATGATACAGCGCAACACGGGTGAATTGGCAAATCTTTCTAGTTGTCGGGATGCAAATTGCAATAAAAAAATAAATCCCCCCAACCCATTCATCAGGCGGTGCATTTTCTGTCTCCCTCCAAAAGAGAAATAGCAAAAAACAAAAATGTAGCTGTAAATGACAAAAATCAGGAAATACCCATCCAAAACAGGTTTCAGGGCTTAAAAATTGATGAAAACGTTGATGACAACAATAATGAATCTGAATTCAAAATACCCCCAATTATGCTCAGATTTTCAGAGGCGTATGGACAAACCTTGGAACAAATTCAAATTAAGTATGGAAAAACTACAAACAAATTCAGCAACGAATACGTCAAAATTTTCCCCACATCGGAAAAACAGCACCAAGCCATATCGGATTTTCTCAGGCATCAAGGGCACGAATTCTACATCATTACCCCTAAACATAAGCGCCCCTTAAAAGCAGTACTGAGAGGTCTCCCCTCCAGATACTCCACTGACGAAATAGCGGAAAACCTCAGAGATAAACAATTACCAGTTATAAAAGTCTCAGCAATGGCGCAATTAAGGACCAAGCAACCCCTACCACTATATCTAGTTGAATTAGAAAGGACCAAAGAAGGGGGGGGGAATTTTCGCTATAGACAATATCAACTATCTCAGTGTCACTGCTGGACCATATAGGGGAAAAAATTCGGTCTCACAGTGCTACCGCTGCAATAGATTTAATCATACAGCTAGGAACTGTGGAATAAGCCCACGTTGTTTAAAATGCGGCGAACTCCACGAGACAAATCAGTGTAAAATAAATGTAAGAATTGAAATTCCCGTCTGCATTAATTGCAATCAACCAGGGCATTTAGCCTCTTACAAAGGCTGTCCTCAATTTCCCAAAACCACTAATCCAGCCAACAATAGAGCCAGGTACTTCGAGAAAACTAGGTCACTACTAAAAGAAAATATCAGTTACGCAAGCCACTTTCATACTACACCCCGCCAAGTCAGGGAACCAGCTACGCAAACTTACGCTACCCCAAGCCAGGAGATGGCGCCACATGACGGCCATGTTTCACAGCCTAATCTAAACACAGGACCTAGTGACATAGCGCTACTGCTAGAAGGAATGAATGAACTTAAGAAGTTCCTTAACGAATATCCAAACCTAATAAATGGATTATTGCAATTAAAAACTACAAATGACCCAGTGCAAAAATTAACCATTCTCTTAGCGGCCCTGCAAAACCAGGAAAAAACTGTTTGTAGCTAAAATTCAATCTCAATAGTTTATGCATAATCTGCTGGAATGCAAATGGCATTAGCAATAAAATTCATGATTTTCGTAATTTCGTAAATAAGCACAACCCTGACATTATTTTAATGCAGGAAACCTACCTTAGACCTCAAAGAAAAATCTTTTTGGCAAACTACTTCTCTTACTACAGCTATAGAAATAACCAAGCAGGTGGAGGTACCGCAATATTCATTAAAAACGGTCTACCTCATAACGAGGTCCCCCCACCCTTACTACAAAACGTAGAAGCTAACGTGGTGAGTTTAAATTTTAAAAATAAAGAGCCAATAACATTAATTTCTATTTATATCCTCCCCATCGTAGTTAATTCTAATTTTATTTTTGACATCGAACTTTTAATGCAAACAGGACCCAATCCAATATTCTGGAGATTTTAACGCTCACCACACAAGCTGGGGCTGTAATAGACAAAATAGCAAAGGTAACTCCATATACCACTTCGCCCAACAGGCCGGACTCGAAATTATAGCTCCCCAAACCCCCCACTAGGTTTGGCCCCCGATCAGCCAGTATTATTGATATCACTATTGTTAAAGACTTTCTATATCCTTACGAAATTGAATCGTTGGCGGAGCTCAGCTCTGACCACAACCCAATCCTTCTAAAATTCTATTTCAAATACTCTCTGCCGGATTGTGCCTCTACTTATAAAACCAACTGGGAAAAGTACCCCACTTTCTTAGCCAATCAAATACTCCCCTTCATCAGGATTTTAAAGACTGGTGAACTTGAATCCCAAGTGAAATACTTCGAGGAGGAGATCCTAAATGCAAAATTGCAAGCTTCAATCCCACTAATGAAAACACAAAAATACATAGACCCTAAAATTAGAACACTAATAAGAGATAGGAACTTTGCCAGAAAGAGTTTTCAACAAACCCGGGATCCAGTTTTCAAGAGAATGATGAACCGTATTAATAAGGAAATAGAAAAGCTTGGCTCCATAATTGAAAATGATGAATTCGTCAACAGAATCAAAGACGCAAACACTAATGACGGATCCATCTGGAAATTAGTAAAATCACATAAAACTAAAACTCACAGAATTCCGCCCCTTAACGGCCAAACAAGTATTGCAAATAATGAAACTGACAAAGCAAATTGCCTGGCAAACAGCCTGGAGAAACAATTCAAACCTAATGATACGATTGATTTTAAAACAGACAAACTTGTAAATGATACAGTCAAAAGCTTTCAGGATGATCTCCCACTAAAATTTAAGGATTACTCTCCACCGACTATAATTGAAATTGCTGACTATATTAAAACCCTAAATGTTAAAAAAGGCCCTGGACTCGATAAAATGTGCAATAAAATGATTAAATTTCTTCCTTTAAACTATATTATCTTTCTTACAAAAATAATAGATAACATGCTCAAATTCGGATATTTTCCAAATTCATGGAAAACTGCAGCCGTTATTCCTATTCTTAAACCGGGTAAAGACCCAACTGATCCTACAAGCTACCGCCCAATATCATTACTCCCATCTATTAGTAAAATAGCAGAGCATATAATTTTAAACAGACTCAACGATCACCTCGAAATTAACAATATCCTCACTGCCGAACAATTCGAATTTAGGAAATCGCTCTCAACCACTCATCAATTAGTCAGAGTGGTGGAATTTATAGAAGAAGGCCTTGAAAATAAACAAAAATCAGCAGCAGTTTTCCTCGATATCCAAAAGGCTTTTGACAGAGTTTGGCTCGAAGGCCTTATTTACAAGTTAATTAATTGTTAAGTTCCCCATCACCTAATCAAAATTTTCATCTCTTACCTCAGTGCTAGATCCTTCAGGATTAAATTAAATAAGGTTTTTTCTGACACCAAGCAAATACAAGCAGGTGTCCCTCAGGGATCTAAGCTGGGGCCAGTACTTTTTTCAATTTTCATTAATGACATCCCCAAACAATTCAACACCATGTTATGTATGTACGCCGATGACACTGCAATACTTGCGCGTAACAATAACCTCAAATATATCTCAATAGCACTAAATAGACACCTAAAATCTCTTGAGGACTGGTTCTCGAAATGGAAAATAGTTATTAATGCCACCAAAACTGAAGCCATGACTTTCTCTAGAACTAATTGTGTAAATAAATCCCCCCCCTAAAAATTAAAGATCAAGTAATTCCGTGGTCTAAGGAATGTAAGTATTTAGGAGTCATATTGGACACAAAATTAACTTGGAAGCCCCACTTTACTTATATATCTAAAAAGTTTCGGGACCTAACTCGTAAATTCTTTCCCTTACTCTCTCGAAACTCTAAAATGACTAGGAAAAATAAAATGCTTATTTACACAGCCTATTTGCGGCCAGTAGTAACTTATGCAAGCCCAGTGTGGGGTTATCCTCTTAAAACTAATTTAAAACTAGTAGAAAGACTTCAAAACAATTTAATTAGAAAAATTTGTAACATGAAATTTTTCATGGGAAATAGAGACATGTATCACGCCCTGGACTACCCCCCCCCCTTATTAAATTTCATTAAAAAACTCTCACAAAATTCTTCACTGACATGTCTAAAATAAACAATGAGGCCATTAAAAATATCCCAAATTACAACCCTGTTCCTCGATCTAGTAGGCCCAGAAATATCCTACTGTAGTAACCTCATAGATTAAACTTCTCAATTCTCTTTTTTCTTAATTTAAACCTTAAAAAATAGTATAATCTTATAATCTTTTAACTAAATCTAGCAAGGAACCATACCCCCACACTCTCCCCAATCTAATAGCCAATAACAAAGCATCCTGACAATCACCACCTCGCCCACCCAGCCTCTCGGAAATACACTTTTGCATCATCATCATCACCCGGACTCTCCATCAGCAGCTACTGTGACGTAACCACCTGCCCACCTACTCCTACACCGCCGACACCTTCTGATTGGTTGCCACTACTCCCTCATCACCGAACTTCTTGCCGCCGTAACTCAGCCAAGTCCATTTTCAGCTACCAGACACTGAACATCCTCAAGGCTCATCGAAGAGGGCAACGTATTCCAGAACGCCAGGCCACTTCTCTACCAAAAAGGACAGGGGATAAGCTCCTGGCGGAGCTAATTGCCCCTACAACGAACACTTAACAGTGAGTTAGTTAGTTGAGAGTTTGCTCTGAAATAAAAAAGCGTCTCGCTGGAGGATTTGTTATTAGTGAGCTGTGTTTGCGTTTGCTGTTAACGTTGTGTTATTGAGCTTGCTGTTATTTACTGTTGCTGTGCTATATTATAGCTGTTTTGCAAACTGTGTTTATTGTGCATAAGACTTGCATTTACGCTTTAAGTGATTGATTATTGCTGGATTGTATTTATCTGAATTTGTTACTCTATCAATTATCCTGTAAATAACTGTAAATAGCTGTAAATAAATTTATTTGTGCTGTTCTCAAATAAAGTCCATTCAATCCGAACCCGCTACGCTAAAAACATAACAACTGGTGTCAGAAGTGGGATTGGATGGTGAAAACTACATCGATGGAGGAAGCAGAGAAAACAAAATTCGAACAGCTTTTTGCTTTCATCAAAGAAATGGAGAAGAAGATAGAACACGGGTAAGAGAAGATGGAGAAGAAGATAGAAAAAGGGCAAGAGAAAATAGAACAAGGTCAAGCTATTATTGTTGAAGCAATCAACAACAAAGTGGATGCTTTGGGTGAGCAGAATGTTGAAAAACTCCGTAGTTTTGACGAGAAGTTTGAAAAAGTGGACGAAAGATTGAACAACTTTGAACAGGAAATGGAGAGGAAAGTTGAGGAAAAATTGAAGAAAATAGAAGGTGTACAAGTAAAACCTGAAAAACAATCCCCAAATGTTCGAGAACCTGACATAGCTCAACCTGTACCTGTTATTCCTAAATCAAGCATTAAAGTGTCCACTTACGACGGAAAAACATCGTGGCAAGTCTACAAGACTCAATTCTCCATCGTCGCAGAAGCCAATAGTTGGGATTCAGTCACGAAGGCTCGTCAACTGGCTGCATCACTACGGACTGAAGCTGCTGATATTTTGAGAACTGTTCCCGAGGATCAACATCTGGAATTTGAAGCTCTTTCAAACGCTCTGGAGTTGCGTTTCGGAGAAAAATGTCTCAAGGACTATAGCCGTCTTCAATTAAAGACCCGGCAACAACGATCGAATGAAAGTCTGCAAGAGCTTGCAGCAGATGTAGAGAGACTCTCCCATCTTACCTTCTCCGACTGTCCGGCCGAAGTACGGGAAATACTGGCCCTGCAGTATTTCATAGACGGTGTGAGGGATCCAGAGATACAAAAGTCCCTGCGAATGGCTGAATTGAAAGATTTGAAATCAGCTTTGGTTTATTCCATGAAAGTTGAAGCCGCTCAATAAGCTGCAAGGAGGAATCGCCATTCAGTTGGAGGTGCTACGGTTCAATATGCATCGGATCCTTCGCTGCAAAATCTATTCGAAATGATGAAAACAATTTTCCAGTTTATCCGGAAAAGAGGTGAAAGGTCCAACAAACATGGCCAGAGAACTATGAAATGTTGGAAATGCAGTGAAGAGGGCCATGCTCGAAAGAACTGTTCAGTCTGCTTAGATAAGCGGGTTAAAGACTCTTCTAGAAGCAACCAGGAAAACCGTTTGAGAGTTTTACAGATATCTTCAAGAGGCGGTGGTGAAAATGGTGTATTTGTTGATGCCTTCGTCAACGGAATCCCCTGCCGAATGATCGTTGACACAAGAGCTAACGAGACCATCATGCGTAGAGATGTTGCAGAACAACTCGGAAGGAAAATTCTCTGGACACCGTCCTGCGTCACCCTCAAAACAGTCACTGGTGACAGAATCCCAGTTATAGGGAAAATGAATATTGAAATTAGATTTAGAAATGCTACTTATGACCATGTCGTCTACGTAGCGGAAATTACAGATGATTTCATACTTGGCATGGACTTTCTGAAGAAGTATGATTTTGTAATCGACTTTAAGAATAACTCCCTGCACTCCACATCAGAAGTCGTGACTCTTTTCCATTTAGGCTCTGGAAGAGGAAATGTAGATGCCTTATTAAGAAAGCCCTACTCCGAGGGTTGTCGCTCCTGCTCTTCTGATGAAAAGAAATATGGAATCGATACACCAACAGTGTGCCAAATCGCAGGAGCCATTCCACCTCAATCTGATCCCTGGAGTGATGAAGAGGTTCGTAAGGAACAAAGGAATGATCCTGACATTGAACCGATTATGGAATTTATGCAATCGAACAATTCAAGACCCAAATGGAAGGACATTTCAAGCCTCAGTACTGGAACTAAACGTTATTGGGCTCTCTGGAATTCACTCGAAATTAGAAATGAAATGTTGTATAGAAAATGGGAGTCCGAAGATGGGGAGTCATTTAATTGGCAACTTGTACTTGACCGATCAAGGATAAATCAAGTACTGAAGGAGTTACACAATAGACCTTAGGTGGTCACTTCGGAATCATGAAGACAACTCGTAATGCCCGGGAGCGTTTCTATTGGAACAACATGAAAGAGGATGTTCGAGAATGGTGCAGAACATGTGATGACTGTAACGCCCCTAAAGGATCGAAAACACACAGTCGTGATACGTTACAGCGGGATAATGTAGGTGTATCATTTGAGATACTCGCCTCTGGGATCTTGGGACCTCTTCCTCGGACGGACAATGGAAATAGAAAAGAACTCCAACTGCCCTGTGATTCAAAGTTCGGGTGTCCACCAGATACGCCTTCTTCGCCTATGGATTACGTTCCAGATCTCCAGGCCCGTTTAGAAGACGTACACAGCTTTGCCCGAGATCGGATCAACATAGCGACGGAGAAGATGAAGACCAGGTACGACACAAAAGCTACCGGACATGAATTCAAGGAAGGTGACAAGGTATGGTTCTGGAACCCGATTCGACGAAAGGGACTCTCTCCGAAGCTTCAGTCTTCCTGGGAAGACCCTTATACAGTTCTGAAAAGACTGAATGACGTCGTGGTTCGAATAAGGAAGTCACCGAACTCAAAACCAAGAGTACATTACGACCGGCTAGCCCCTTATTATGGTAACTTGTCAAATACTTAGTTGAAACCATGGTTTCCTCATTTATGTAAATATGACCTGTATATTTGTAAATAGTGTTCTTTATGTTAAATCTTTTTCAATGATTAAGTCTGTAATTTTGTGTGTATGGTATTGTTACTTTTGAGTGTCTACTGCTCGGGGTCTGTACTGCCCGGGACGTGCAGTCCTTGAGGAGGGGGCAATGTTACAAACGGGCGAGCGGCACAAAAACTCGCCAAAGTTGGCGACGTTTGACGAGGAGCCTCGCGCCAGCTTGATTGGTTTGGCGAAAGGAATAGTCTAGTAGCCGCTGGATTGTGCGCGTTGTTTTGAGAATTTTCACGAGATTCGTTGCACGCGCTTCTTCGGCTATATAAGGACGAGTAGCCAGAGTGAGTTAGCTAGTTGATAGTTTGCTCTGAAATAAAAAAGCGTCTCGCTGGAGGATTTGTTATTAGTGAGCTGTGTTTGTGTTTGCTGTTAACGCTGTGTTATTGAGCTCGCTGTTATTTACTGTTGCTGTGCTATATTATAGCTGTTTTGCAAACTGTGTTTATTGTGCATAAGACTTGCATTTACGCTTTAAGTGATTGATTATTGCTGGATTGTATTTATCTGAATTTGTTACTCTATCAATTATCCTGTAAATAACTGTAAATAGCTGTAAATAAATTTGTTTGTGCTGTACTCAAATAAAGTCCATTCAATCCGAACCCGCTACGCTAAAAACATAACAATATATTAGATCATAACATCTTTGGTTAAATAGTCTTATACTCTATTATTTTATTTTAATTCGTTCCACATTTAACTAGCGAAAGTTTTTTGTAATGTACGTCCCCTTTTTGAAGTAATATGTATAAATAATATTCTTGATGCTAAAAGAACTATGAAATTCTTGATGAAACCATTTATTTTAATAAATCATTATTTATGCATATAGTTTTCAAAGTTAAATACATGTCTTCAGATTCAACATGCAATAGTTTTGTACTTGATTCTTAGGTATCAACATTTTGCACTTGGATGGTGACCCTTATATACCATTTAAGACAGTGCATCATTTTTATGTTATATCTGTGTTTTTTTAATTATAAAAATTAAATATGCTTACAAATGACAAGATGAGAAAAATAATTCAGGAAAATATGAATTACAGTTAGCTAATTCAAAAAGGAATAAACTTAATTCCATTAAATAGCCCAAATATAAGCAGTATGATGCATATAATAAAAATGCTATTTTCTCCTGAATGCTTGCTAGCTGTAGTTACTATATATAGTTCAATTCTTATTCCGGTGACCATAATTAAACGACCCTACATTAAAGTTGTGTACGGCGAAACTATTGGTCTGAAAGTTATGAAATTTTGTATAGGACATAATGAAGGGATTGGAATTTGTTTGTGAGAATCTCTCTCTCTCTCTCTCTTTATATTATATACATACATACATACATACATACATACATACATACATACATATATATATATATAACTTGTTCCAAAACTAATCTTCCACCAAGAGATTTGAATGAACGAAGAAGATAAATAAAAAATGCAAACTTTTGTCGAAGTCGTGCAGCATTTGTTATAAAACTAACAAACTTTTTCTAAGGTTTCGATATGTCACTATTGCTGTTCAGAATGTCCTTACCAGATCGAGCTTTTTTAATGAAATTGTTTTACCAAAACAATTTAACAGCAAAGGTTTCTCTACGGAAATATCGGACTTTGAAAGGGATACGAAAAAGTCCATTGGCTACTTAAAATTATAGCTAAATTTGAAGAAACAGGTTCATTTAAGGTTCGTTCTGGAAGAGAAATAAATTCTGTTTCCGCAGAAGCAATAAAGAAAGTTGCGCTTCAAGTGGAAGAGGACAGAGCTTCGATTGCACAAGCCGTGCATACCAGTGTCCGTAGTGTGTCAGATGCATTGGATACGCCTCGTTCAACTGTCCAGAAGATCATTCGGAGTATCCCCTAATATTATTCGTACAAGTTTCAACTTGTGCTGAAATTTGCTTTCAAATGATTTCGACATCGGTTCTCACTTCAGTTTCTTGCTCGCTTTGAGGTTGATTCAGAATGGCCGGGAAATGTTCTCTGGACAGACGGGATGCAGAAAATCCACACTCAATCTTACAAGTCCCTTTGCAGTCACCAAAAGTAACGGTGTGATGGTGTTCTTCATTATTTATTCCTGGTCCGTATTTCTTCAAGGAATTAGGTGCAAGAGGTCAACTCATGTTAACGTAGATATAAACACATTAACAATTACATTATTCTTCAATAAGATTGGAATTACGAACGTGTGCTAGCATTTTACTCTAACGTTATTCTTTTGATCTAATATTCATTAAACAGGATCGGAAAGAGCTTTATTTGGAATGCAGCATCTGATAAAGCTTTTATTCATTTTAGAGAGCTTTTATTCATTTTTTTTAGAAAAAAAATCGATTAAAAGTAACCACAAATAAAGGCAGCTATTTGGAAAAATAAGTTAAAATTTTAACAAACGACTTTTGTTTATGCTTTTATATATTTTTAATTATATATTTTTATATCGGGCTCAATCTGTCATTAGATTGATATGCCTAATTTTTCTGAAAAAAATATCGCATTTGCGAAATTACTAAATTTTTGGCATGATTAAATTTATAGACTGGATGTTGTCTCCGAAATAAGAGATATTTATAATGCAAAAAGACATTCGAGATTTCTTCAGAGCAGAATGTTCAACCGAAAGTTGATTCGTAATTAAATAGTACATGTTCTCTAAGAGATATTATTGCATAAAAGCCATTCTTACACCATTTTAAAATTCAAAATATTTACTATTCAGTTTTATCAATTTTATTTCTGTGCAGTTTCTTTTCATATTTTAATTAAATGTTTGAAAATATTTTAAAGAATATTTTATAATAATACTTTTCAGTACTTCAGTTACAGGACCGGTCTTAGAAGACGCGAGGCCCAGTTTGAAACTATTTTTGATAATAGTTATTTCTAGCTAATTTTTACTAGGAATATAAGATAACTTTAATAAAAAAAAAGCTTTTAAAAGATATGCTAATAAATGAATTAAAAGTAGATTCTAAAAAATTTTAATTGATTTTTTTAATTTTTAAATTATTATTACTATTCCCCTTTGGCAACTAGCTGGTTTATCAGAATTAATATTTTCTAAATTTTTCAATTAAATATTTTATAGTACTTGTTCTCTTAATAGATTCCAAGCAAAATATTTTTAAACTACAAATTTTTATAAACATATCACTAATACTATTATAGAAACTTTACCTTATTCTGGTTATTCCACAATGCATTTCTCTAATTTTCTGTCAGTTCCCGTAAAATTTGAACTTGAATTTGAAGTGGAATTGATAAAGCTTCAATGAATACATTTTTCTACAACCAAACAAGTCTTTAAAAATTATGCGTTGAGAATTGAAATACTATTTGCATTACAGAATATTTTAATAATTTGTTTGTTGTTGTTGCGTCAATAATGTGTGAAGTACAAAGAATTTAGATACCTCCAAAAGTCTTGGTGACAAGATCCGTCTGTCTGCAGCTCAGTAAAATAAAGTAGTGAACTGTAAAATAAAGTAGTCAGTAAATAAAGTAGTGGACTCAGTAAAATAAAGTAGTTTTTTAAACAGTTTATTGTGAAATTCAACAAACATACAAATTAAATCATTTAATTATAATAATATTTAAATCACAACCTCGCTTAATAGGAGGTAGATGTAAAAGTAATAAATGTGAGCAATTCGTCTCCTGCTTAGTAGCGGAGCAACTATCTCTGCGTCCAGCTCGCACGATAACATAGTCTGAACTGAGGGGTTTCCCCTTTTCGCCATCCTTGAAGGTGTTGGTGAGCGGTCAACTGCGCCAAACCCAGGAGGGGTTGGCGGACTGCGAAGTGAGCGTAAACATCCCGCCACGCGTTGGAATTTTAAATTCCAACACTTGCAGAATACATCATACGCATACAATAATTGACTTTTCTGACAAATTTGAAAATTTTTAAATAGTTGCATTAGAAAGCTTAAATTTACTACAATTAATACAATCCACACAATAATTAGTAACAAATCAAATACAAACATGCGTGGAAGATACAGAAATACTATGCTTCATGAAAATAATACATGATTGAATAATAACAATTGAAATACAATACATGAACACACTTTATAAATATAATGGAGAAAATATAGATATTACACTTATTAAACAATACATACAATTAATTATCTGTTTTAACAGGAAGTAAGCAAACCTTAGATATCGGCCTCTTTAAAGTGCCGTTTGCTGTTCTTACATTCACTACACGTACACATCCATCCTTACCAGGTATTACATCAATTATTCAACCTAGTATCCATTTGCATTTGGGTACATTATCTTCTTTTAGTACTACCATCATGCCAGGTTTTACATTACTTTTTAGCTGTTAAAAATGATTTAAATAATCACAACTCCACCTTTTCCAAATATGTTGGGTTAATTTTTCTACCGGCTGCCACCTAGATAAGCGATTATCTGACAAATTAATTAATTCAGGTTCAGCAATTGTACTTATTGGTCGTCCAATAAGGAAATGTCCTGGCGTCAAAGCTTCCAAGTCATTTATATTATAAAAAATTGGAGTGATGAGACGCGAGTTTAAAATTCCCTTAATTTCTACAATAATGGTGTTAAATTCTTCATATGTTCAATTTGCATTTCCAACCGCCTCCCGAAAATGATATTTGAACGACTTTACTCCAGCCTCCCAAAGTCCACCAAAATTAGGTGAACTTGGAGGAATAAATTTCCATTTGATAGCATCAGAGGCCAAAAAATTACTCAAATTATCATCTGGATATGTAATTATATTGTGTAGCCTTTTCAATTCAGTTCCAACACCAACAAAATTTGTAGCATTGTCAGAAAAGAGAATAAAACATTTCCCTCTACGTGCAAAGAATATTTTTAAAGTATAGATAAAGGCTTCAGAATTTAAATTATTGACCATTTCAATGTGTATTGATTTAGTAATCATACAAACGAAAATAGCTACATAAACCTTGTGAGGTGCACCTTTACGTTGACCTTCATATTTTATAAAAAATGGGCCGGCAAAATCAACACCTGTGTTAGAAAATGGACTACTGGCATTAACTCTTTCTGGAGGAGGATTACCCATTAATTGTTCAACAATAGCAGGTTTATTTTTTACACATATAACACAGTTATGCACTACATCTCTTGCTAGATTTCTGCCGTTAATTGGCCAAAATTTCTGTCTAGTTAGATGCAAAAGAGTTTGAGGACCTACATGCAAATACTTTTTATGATAATGCTCCATTATCAAACGAGTTAATTTACTTTTAGATGGCAAAATTATCTGATGTTGTTGGTCATAGCCTAATTTAGCATTAATAAGTCGACCTCCGACTCTAAGTAAATTATTATGATCTAGGAAAGGATTAAGAGATTTTAGATAACATTTACCTGAAAGCTGTTTTTCCTTTGAGATCATATCAATTTCTTTAGAAAAATCTTGGGCTTATGCCCACTTTAGCATACAAACCTCAGCAGTTTTAAATTCATCTGAAGAAATATGCCCTTTTTTTAGGTGCAATTACTGCTTTACAATTGGAAATAAATCTGAAAATATAACTAAGAATCTTAATTAATTTCACATAATTATTACTACTAGAAATAATATGAGAAAAAACAGAGTTACATTCAGATGTAGTTAGTAAAGTGCATTTTTCTGGTTGTTTTAATTCACATACAAAGTCATTGTCTGTGATTGTTTCAGACACAGATGATTCTTCAGTTTTTGATCCATTTCTAATGAATGAAGGACCATTTCACCTTAAAGAACTATATTGAAGGAATCAGGAGACACGCCCCTAGAAATGAGATCTGCCGGGTTCTCCTCTGATGATACATGTTTCCAAGTAAAGTCTTTAGTCATCTCCTGGATAGTGGCTACCCGATGGCTAACAAATGTTTTTAATTCTTGGGGCGGTTTTTTCAGCCAAGCTAATACAATAGTAGAATCAGAGTAGAGCACTATTTCAGAAAATTCAGTCTCAAGAACCTTTATTACTCTATGTGTCAGTTTGGATAATAATAGTGCCGCACATCTCCAATCGGGGGATAGTCACAGGTTTAAGTGGAGCAACACGTGATTTGCTACACAACAAATATACAGCTTCTGAGTTGCTAGAACATTGCACATAAATTGCGGATCCATATGCTGCAGTAGAAGCATCTGCAAATCCGTGAATGACTACTCTGTCACAAGAAGGAAAATGTCGAGGGATTTCCAGTTTCTCAATGTACGGAAGAAGTAAAATAAATTTCATCCATTCACTAGCGACATCTTTAGATAAAGGGTCATCCCAACCCAGTTTCAATAACCACAGCTTCTGCATAAAAATTTTGGCTCTTGAAACAACAGGACCAATTAAACCTAGAGGATCGTATATCCTAGAAATATCTGAAAGGATTCTTCTCTTAGTATAGGAATTTTGAGCTGATATGGTTATTTTAAATGAAAAACAATCTTGATTTGGTTTCCACAAAACACCTAAAGTTTTGACAGGCTTCATTTCTTTAGAGTGATTAAATTGATAATCTTTATGATTTGGAATATTATTAAGAAGACTTTCAGAGTTAGAACACCATTTGTGGAGAGTCATGCATCCTCTTTCAAGTAAGTTAACAAGTTGGGTTTGCAGTTCTCTAGCGTTTTCTAAGGTATTTGAGCCTGTTAAGATGTCGTCCATGTAAAAATCTAGCTGAATAACATTGGATGCGTCTGGAAAATTATCCTTTTCATCAACTGCTAACTGATTTAAGGTTCTAGTGGCTAAATAGGGTGCACTAGTTGTACCATAAGTGATTGTATTGAGTTGGTACGTTTTTGTTGGTTGATCTGGACCTTCTTTCCATACTATTCTTTGCAAATCTCAGTGATCAGCATGAATCAATATTTGCCAATATATCATACGGATATCTGCTGTAAATACAAATTCATGTTTGCGAAAACGCATTATTATGGTAAACAGATCTTGTTGAACAGTACCGCCGTTTAATTGAATTTGATTCAAGGACACACCATCAGATGTCGGAGCAGAACCATTGAAGACCACGCGAAGTTTTGTGGATGACTTTAAAGGATTATAAACTCCATGATGAGGCAAGTAAACCGCGAGTTCAGGTTCAGTCATTTCCTTAATTTATGTCATATGACCTAAATCTCGATACTCACGCATAAAATCACAGTAAAGAGAACTCATGTTTTCATCCCTACTAATGCGCTTCCATAAATTATCTAATCGTCGCTTTGCAATTGTCCGAGATTCTCCCAATTGTTTATCATTCTTTAAAGGAATTTTTACAATAAATCTGCCTTCTGGTGTTCTTGAATAATGTTCAAGGAAGTGTTTTTCACACAATTCCTCTTCACTGTTTAGAATAGGAGTATCCTCTCCCGCTGATTCAATATTCCAAAAATTTTGCAGAGTTTTGTTAATTTCTTGAGAATCTATTACAAGTCCACAAAATTGTCGATTATTATCCGAGATTTCATATCTACCCCCTGCGATGTAATCGAAAATTGTGTCATGCAAAATTATACTAGAATTCTTGATATAAAATTTATTTGGCCTCAACATTTCAAAGAACAAATCTGCTCCTATTAAAGCTCCGATTTTATTAGGTGTCATAAAGCCAGGATCTGCTAAATTTATTCGATCAGGTAATTTGGAAATATCGATGTTTAGTCTTTTGGACAGAGTTAAATTTGTTATTGAAGGAACTACATAAAAGGAAACATATCTAGTAAAATCATTTTATCATTTTCCAAGTTTGATATTTCTATTTCCATCCTCCTTTTAAAGGTGGTATTAGTGTCATTGAATCCAGAAACAGGAATATTTATTTTTTCTTCTTTTATTCCTAATAATTGAGCACATTCAGTAGTGACGGCACACATTTGGCTCCCCGAATCAATCAGACATCGGATCTTTATTCTTTCTCCGAACGCATTTTCCTGCTGAATTTTTCACATATAATGACTGAATAAATTTCGCTTTCTGGAAAGGTCGCTTTCGCGGAAACAGGTAAACGCGAAACACTTTCTAAAATAGAACTTCTTTCAAGAAAGCATATTAGGAAATCAAATTGTGGAACTTCGGAGGGTTTTAGAGCAAATTGCTTTCTTGACTCTTTGTCAAGATTTTGAAGAATTATATTAACTAACAAAATTTCTGATAAATTATTTTGCTCGTAATTTAGAACTTTAAGACCCCGAATGTTTTTTAACACAATCTATTAACTGACGAAGCTCCTTAGCTGATTCATCTTGTCTTTTAGAATAATTTAATATGGAAAGAACATGATGATCAATTAACAATCTTTCATTTTCAAATCTTTCTTTTAAGGCCTCAAACAGCGAATCAAATGTACCATCAGATGATTCTAACTGCTTCGATTCTCCTTTAAGAGACGCTCTTAAATAATACAGTTTCTGGTTGTCATTTAAATTGACATTATTCGACACCAGCGTAATGAATTGGGTTTTAAAAGTAGCCCATTCACAAAAGGTTCCAGAAAACGTTGGGAGCGGAATTTCTGGCAAACGTACTTCACTTTTGATGTTTTCAACAATCGGTTCTTTCAAATTAGATGGAGATTTTAAAGAATCGAGAATAGAAGTGATTCTTACCTCCAATTCTTCAAGGCGGCCTCCCAATTGTTCAAAATCCTTTCCCATTTCTTGAAGAGGACTCAAATCCGGAATCGAAAAGAATTCTTGAAGAAGCTCATCTAATTTCTTCTGCAGTATTCCAATTTTTCTCAGTTTAATTTCCAGTTCGCATGCTGAATATTCATCATCCCTTTTGAGGAATGTTTCCATTTTTGTGACATTGGCCTTAATCGCGCCTTTTGCACGATTAATTTTTTCAGCAATATCCACTGTCGTTGGCATTGTTGATATTTTTCAACTTTCAATGGGCACAAACTTTAAATTTATCCAGTCATTATATTTATTACTGTAGTTTATATTTAGTACTGTAGTATATATTATTACTGTAGTTTTTTAAAAATTTTATTGTGAAATTCAACAAATATACAAATTAAATTATTTAAATATAATAATATTTAAATCACAACCTCGCTTAATAGGAGGTAGATGTAAAAGTAATAAATTTGAGCAATTCGTCTCCTGCTTAGTAGCGGAGCAACTATCTCTGCGTCCAGCTCGCACGATAACGTAGTCTGAACTAGAGGTGGGTCGTTCGCGAACGAACGGGTCAAAACGAACGGGTCATCTAAGTGAACGAACTGAGTCGGGTCGCCATTTTCTGGATTAGTCGTTCGTTCGCGAACGACTGTGTGGATCCACACAGTCGTTCGCGAACGAGTGTGTGGATCCACACAGTCGGTCGTGAACGAGTGTGTGGACCTGGTTATTCCTGTTTACGAACGAGTGTGTGGATCCACACAGTCGTTCGCGAACGAGTGTGTGGACCTGGTTATTCCTGTTTACGAACGACTGTGGAGAACTTGCTAATTTCATGCCTGAACCTCCTAGAGATAAGATCTTTGTGGTTATGTCCGCAAAAGAATGGGAAAACAGGGGGCGGGGAGAGGAGGCAGATGTTTCAATGTCGCTTAGCAAAAGACTAGTAGTTGACCTTGGGTGATTACACGGCGTTTAGCTTTTTCATCACAACAAATTTTGGACACTCGTTTAGTAAAAAGGAAGTATTTTATGGGAGGTAGCGATAACATTTTTCAATTCCTGGAATCAGAAAGTGTGGGAATTTTCTTCTTCTTCTGGTGGATGGAGATGGAGGAGGGCATTGCCGTTTATTTATATTGGAGATTTCAGGAAGTT
>JAOUZG010032936.1:6964055-6978642 GCA_026289955.1 Argiope argentata | reverse complement strand
TGTGTGTGTGTGTGTGTGTGTGAGAGAGAGAGTCTAAATAAATCTTCGAAAAATTAGACTAGCAGTTTTAGTTTTAGTGGCGTGATGTCTAGGTTTTTTTTTAATATTAACGGGTTCGTTTCTAAACCAAAATTAAAATAATACAAGGATGAAGAGACTTCTTTAGAAAAAATAAAAGAATTTATTAAGAGTTAAAGGGGAATATTTACAGGGGGTGTATTTACAGGGAGATATTAAAAAGAATTAAAACATTTAGGTATTTAATAATCAGAAAGTTACATTATTTCCTCTAGGAGGACCTTAGAGGTAAGGAAACATTGTGACAGAAAATATATATTACCGCGTAGCCGTGGGACTTTGCGGGAAAAGCTGACACGTGAAGACAGACGTCTTCTCTTCACGAAAGTTAGTGGGGCCTCTGCCTCAAAATTAATTGGGACAGATTTTCAAAAGACCGATAGATGGCGTGGTTCTGGAATGTAAAACTAATTAAAGGTTATAGTCCTCTGGGAAATGATTTAACCTTTACAACTCTTGCTTTGGATTTCATATATCATCAGGTGTTGACAAAACAAGATGAAGGCAGATGTTGGTGAATTAAAATGATTCTGTAGGATATCCTACAAAATCACCCTCTCCTGATAGAGCTGGTCTCTCAGCTTTTACAGAACGTTGAGAGCTAAAAAAATTTTTTTACATGATCTTACATTTTACTAATAAACTAATTTCAGTTACAATCATGAATTTAATGAATTAAGAATGTTTATGCAATAACCACAAATAATAATATTCTTAAAAATAACAAAATAAAATGTACTCACTGTTCACAATTCCGGATCTACAATAAAGTACATAAAAATTCCAAAATATTTTATATTGTGAACCTGCAATCAACTAAATATTTAATCATGGAAATTCTTTAGAATTGGTTGATAAAAATTGATAAGAAACGTTATAAAATACGATAATTGTTGCAAACGAAAATATATAATTATTTGAAACGAGCTTTACCATACAATAGCAATTAATTTCTCAAAAGGTATAATTTGAGAAAGATGAAAAATAATAACTAATATTCAAAATTCAATTAGTATAAAAATGCTTCATCAAATCAGCTGAGGTGGTGTAGAGTTCAGACCCTCGTGCTAACCGACTTTTTCTACTTCATACCTATCTTTAGAGTTCACTCTGGTTATTTTATAAGGATCTAAGAATTTCCGTCTTAGTTTTAGTCCAGTTCCAAATTGAGTTCTTTGGATTGCTACTAAATCACCTTCTTTGTATTTTGAAGCTCTTTTTCTTCTTTTGTTGTAAGTCTTTCGATTCTCAGATTGTATGGTTTCGATGTTCTTTTTGGCATCTTTCCTTAGAAATTCACGTTGTTCTTGAAATTCTTCTGTCATTTCTTCTAATAGTAGGTCTATGATTCGGATGTCTTCCTTATTCCGCATTTTGGTTCCTACTAAAAGTTCGAATGGTGTCCATTTAGTGCTTCGAGATATAGTGCTGTTTAGTATTCTTTGTAATCTGTCGACATATTTATACCATTTGGTTGAGTCGTCTAACGATAGCTTGGTAAGGACGGGAATCAAAGTTCTGTGTATTCGTTCAACCTGGCCGTTTCCTCTAGAAACACCTGTTGCTATTTGTAAATGTTGTATGTTTTCTTCAGTACAGTAGTCGTTGAATAATTTTGAAGTGAACGCTGAACCTCTATCAGCGATAATTCTTACAGGGTTGCCAAAGGTTTTCTGTTGTAGTTTTAACTTTTCCAAGGCAATTTCAGCAGATACAGTTTTGACGGGATATAGCCAAGTAAATTTCGTAAATGCGTCTACTACGGTAAAAATGTGTTGGTAACTTTCATTTGGAGAAGGTAAAGGGCCAATGAAGTCGACATGGTACTTACTTAAGGATATGTCTTCTTTAGAAATAGGATTTAAAAACCCTTCTTTTTTGCCAGTTTTCTTATTCGCTAAGATACATGGAACGTAATTAACGATTACTCTTTTGACGATGATGTTGGCTACATTTGGAATAAAGAATTCCTGTTTCACAATTTCTGCTGTTTTTGCTACTGAGAAATGACCGTTGTCGTGGATCATTTTAAAAAAATTCAGTTTCCATTGCTTTAGGGATCACGATTAAGTCTCGACCATTTAAATATTTGTAGAGTATACCGTTCCGTTCAAAAAATTCTTCAGATTCTTGTTTCTCTAAAAGTGACTTTAATGTTTGTATGCTATCATCTTCTTCTTGTGCGCTTTTCAACTTTGAAGTTAATGTATCATCACAGACCATCATTACTGGATAACGACTAAGAGCATCAACATGCTTCTTTCTACTTCCAGCTCTGTGCTCTATTTCGTAATCGTATTCTTCTAATTGAAGTGTCCATCTGGCTATGCGTGTAATTAGATCCTTCTTATGCATAGTCTTTTGAAATGCTGCACAGTCAGTTACGATTTTAAAACGTTGTCCTAAAAGATAAACAAGAAACTTTTTTAATGCGTTGATAATTGCAAGTACCTCTAATTCGTAACTGCCGTACTTTTCTTCTGCGGAATTAGTCTTCTTCGACATGTAGTAAACCGGGTGTATTTTTCCATCGTCGGCTTCTTGTAATAAAATTGCGACGTACCCTTGTTTACAAGCGTCTTTATGCAGCTCTGTTCTTCTTCCAAACTTGTAAATATGCAAAAGTGGGCCTTCAGACATGATTTTCTTCAACTTCTCTAATGCTTCTTTTTGTTGAGTATCAAAAACAAAGTGGTTTTCTTTTCTAGTTAAATCGTTAAGTGGTTTAGCTATTTTTGAATAGTCCTTGATATATTTGTGGAAATAGCCGGTTAAACCAAGAAAACTTTGAACTTGTTTTATCGTTGTTGGTTCTGGGAATTTTCGGACAGCCAGTGTCTTTGCGGTATATGGTTTAATAGTTTTACCCTCCACAATGTGACCTAAAAATTCGATTTTCTTTTTTAAAAATTGGCATTTCTTGAATTTAACTTCTAATCCGTATTTCTTTGCAATTTCGAACACAATTTTAAGTTTTTCTAGACCTTCTTTCTCGCTTTTCGCTGGAATTACGAGATCATCTAAATAAGTGATTACAATTCCTTTGCGGGTAAGATCTCTAAATATACTTTATACATAGCGTTGAAAAACTCCAGGACTTGTGCTTAGTCCAAAAGGAACTTTATTAAATTCATATTGTTCGTCTGGAATAATAAAAGACGTATACTTTCTACTATCTTCGTCAACATCGACGTGGAAGAAACCATTGCGTAAATCCAACGTAGAAAATACTTTTGCTTCTTGTAAAGTGTCCAAAACGTCTTCGATGAGAGGTAAAGGAAATTTATCTTTTACGAGCCTCTGGTTTAATTTTCTGTAATCAACACACAATCTTGAAGATCCATCGTTCTTTTTTACAATTACAATTGGACTTGCGTATTCTGATGAACTCGGACGTATAATGCCTTCGTTGAGCCATTCTTCAATTTGCTTGTTTACTTCCTGTCTTTCTGCGAAAGCTAGTCGACGAGGTGGCTGACAGACTGGTTCTTTGTCTTTCAGGATAATTTTCATTGTAACGTCGGTAGATGCCGTTTTTTCTGGCTAGTAGTCTTGTATTAATGTTTCAAGGTTCCTTCTTGATTTCACGATTTTCAATATGGTGCAGATCTAGTTCTTCTTGAAGATTTTCAGCAGATATTTGCATGAGCAATACTTGATTCTCATATTTTTGGAATTTAACCCCTTCTTTGATGAAACATATCGATGCTTGTTCTAAAATATCTGATCCAATAACTGCTTCGAATTTTAATTTGTCAGTAGGTACAACATGCCAAGTTAATAAGTAATTTTCGATGTCCATTTCAAATTCATGTTCAAAGGAACTGATCGTTGTAACTTGTGCTTCGCCAATGCCTGTGAGAAGCATTTTATTCTGTGGTAATTTGATTGGATCCATTATTCTTCTGCTTGTGTTTTCTCGTAGCAAAATTGTGGTACTACCATTATCTATAAGTGCCGTGATTTTCGTCTTTCCGAAAAATATTTCTTTAGTACGTAAACCTTCTTTAATGATGAGAGTGCAAGTTCCCTTTGATTTGTTTATCTCTTTTTTGGCATTTGGTTTGTTCGTGGTAAACGTATTTACTTCCTTCGGTGGCTCTTTGAATTTCTGGGACTTTGAATAATTCGTCTGAGCACGCTTGGAAGCATTGTAGTTCGAGTGCTTCTCGTAAAATTTTTGTAACATCCCTTCTGTGCGCTGTCTTGAGTTCTTTGACGAGCTTCTTACTTGGTGACTGGGAACCTCTTATCTGTTCTGTTATACTCAGATTTTCTCGGTGCTTCATATCTGTGACATTTTTTGATGGATTTGAATTCTTGTTTCTTAACAAATGGACTGCTCGCTTTTTGTCTGAAAGTTCTTTTAACGTCTTCTAACTTTTCTAATTTTTCTGCTAATTGGGCAGGAGAGATCGTATTAGGCCATTCATCAAGGTAATATTCCTTGAATTCAAAAGGCGTTTTGGGTTTTAGTTGATCCGTAATTATTAGATCTGATAATTTCTCGAAAGTATCTATCTTTAATCCACTTATCCAACCGTTGTTATACGTGTTTAGTTCATGGTAAAAATCAGTCCATGTTCTTTCAGGTGCCTTTTGATGAGTGATAAATAACTGTCGAAATTTTTCCGGGGTTAGTTTAAAACGTTTCAGCAGTAAGTCTTTAACATGCTCGTAACAGTTAGCTTTGTCGTCCGGTTCTCTGGCTATGATGTGTTTTGATGCAAACTAGGGATGACGAATATTTTAGAAACGGTTATTACGTAAGCAATATCAAAAAGTCACAAATCTCAGTGACCAATACTTTTCAAAAATGGGTGCGATTCAAATCACTGACACGTTCTTATTGGTTGATATTTCGATTTCAGGTCTTGAATCACGAAAGAAAGTAACAATCGATACGATCTGTCCAATGGACGCTCTCGAAGCAGATGTCAATCATGCATTTGAAAAGTCCCTTACCCACAGATGCGCTTTCCAGGAACAGACCCCCCCCCCACACACACACAAATAGTTGGGGCAGGTGGCCGGTGATGATGCTCTTTCCAGGAACAGACCTCCCACAAATAGTTGTTGCGGGCGATGGGACCTTTGATCACACGCAGAGAGCTTCCTATTTCACCAAGAGTCTACTCTCCCCATCGCTGGAAGCTATACTCGGCTTGACTAATCTTACGAAAACTAGATTTCTTCCTCATGTATCTTCACAGAAAAATATTAATTTGAATTTTAAAACCAGTTTGTGCCGATATTCAATACTTCAAACAAACTTCACATGGATTTATATCCATTTTTAACTCGATATAAATACCATAATTACTAAGTTTCCACGATTCAAACGATTTGATATTAGCATAATTAAATTTTCTGTTTCTGGGCAGCACGAGAATTCCGCTGCTCTGAAGGATTTTCCAGTTTTTAAAGACAGAATTATGGTTTATTTTAAAGCTATTTTAAAAATAAAAGAAAAGTTTTAAATTAATTGCCAATAATAAATTTCTCTTCATTGGTTTATAAAAATATTTTCGGAAAGATGCACAAAAATTCATGCAAATTTAGATATTTATTTTAAAATTTAATAGAGAATGTAAAGGCTTGCATCAAGTATATATCAATAAATTTGTGTAGATATCATAAATATTATGGTTGGCAATGTGATAAAGAAATAATTCGCACATTTAATAATTCAATAATTCGATGTGCGTATTAGATACGACAATGTTTGCAAAGGTGTTAAAAAATAGAATGGAAATTTCTGAAAGTAAAGGAAGATAAATTGCTGAAGGACACCAGTCTTTCGATTATAAGTCATGCATACACTATATTCTATTGTCTACATATTATTTTTAGTGAACTTATATTTTATCTTTTTAGAGAAAGTTTTAATAATAAAAGAAATGCATGGAAACTATTTTTAAAAATCATAAATTTCCTTAATTATAAAATATTGATTATCAAAACTAAAATACCTTCAAATCAACATTCTTATACATTCAAATATTTGCATTATTAAGAAATATACTGAATTTTTAAGAAATCTCTTTTGCGTAATTTTTAGCCGTGTTTCATAGAACACGTTTTAAAAGATCGGTATTGTGTAGGAAAAATATAGATAAATTCGTGTTTGTGTCTCTCAAAAACTATATACTTTTACAAATTAAAAATAATAATATTTTGTGCAAATGGAATGGCTCGAAATTTTATATTCTAAACTTATAGCCGATAAAAATGTCTTAAAAATATTTTATAAGGATAATGAAATTTATAATGTTATGATTTAAAATGAAACATTTTATACCGATTTAAAAGAAAACTGTATACCTGGTACATCATTATAGAGCCAAACATGAGATTTGCTGAATATTTTTTTAATGATAATTGTGTTTCTAAATAAGAGAAAAGGGAGAAAAAATTTGCCTGAAGTTTATTAATATCTTCTCAACGCGAAATTAATAATACTGGACATTGTTACCTAAAAAAAGGGAAGTTAATCGATTTTGTTGCGTCCGAAATCCTAACTATTATGATTCTAAATTTTAACTACTGTCAATTCTTTAACTACTATAGATAAGACTATTTCATTCTGAGAATTTGTTATTGATTGAGAGCATTTGGAAAAAATTAAGAAATTTAGCGCTAAAATTGCAAAGCTTTCTCAAGTATTAAACAAGCATATATATACATGAATCAAAAATACTAATTTAAATGCGTGGTGCCTTTTGTTCGGGCACTCATGTATGTGTGTGTAATTCTCAGCTGTCTTATGAGTACAAACATTTCTGCACTAAATTATTATTTGCTAAAGAAATTGTTTTGAAAGAAGGCTAAAATTAATTTTTAAATTAAATAAACTTCATTTTTGGAGAGCTGATGCCTTCTTAAATGATATAGACGAAAATAAGAAATTTTAAATCAATTTTCTTCAAAACATATCAATTTTTTCTATAAGAATTAAGATTTAAAATGTGAAGGCATTAGAAAAGTATTATTTAATCTTTAGGTTGCGGGAACCGAAATTCGGAAAAGTTACTTTGGATGCGGGCATTCAGTGAAGAAAGATAACAACTGCTTTCCCCTCCCCCGTGGTGTTAATTGGTCATTTGTCCTCTCCGTTTTAACCAGGTTGCTTTTTTGCGGTTTTACTGCTTATGGCCCCCTAGAAAAAGCTTTTTATCGCAGTTTCTTTTCTTTTTCTTTTTCTGGAACATTTGTTTACTAATTGTGCATGAAAGAGTAATGAATTAAATTTTATGTTATTAAATAACTTGTTACTCAGATGAATGCGGTATAGTTATTTAGCACATAAACAAATTGTTGTCAATTTTTCAATCATATTTATGATTAAATAAATTTCTCAAGCCTTACTGAAGTTGTAAATTTAATTCTTATAAAGTTTCTTCTGACTCATTTATCTTTATTAAATGTAACGATTTATATATCACGTATAAATGTGATACTTGATATTTTTTGAAAATATTTTCATTTCTTTGCACAAAACACATATAACAATCCTTTGCTATTTTGTAAATTAAATATATCTGCAAAATAGCAGGTGATTTTCTGCTATTTTGTAGATTTGAATTTTTTTTATATAAATCTATTGAACTTTTGAAATCGGATATAATTTTTATTTCTAACATATTTTAACATACATTATTTATAACATATTTTAACATTTTTTAATATAAATTACTAGTAACATTTCTTTGTTCTATTGTCGCTTCTTATAATTTATAGTGATTTTTTTTCCGAGAATTTCAATTACTCATAACAATGTCATATTTCTGAAAAGTACGCTTTATTTTCTAAACAATCAACAGCCGATTTATAACGAATTTTTTTATGCATAAAAATTTATTAATTTGTAGGTAATCACCAGATTAAAAAAGGTTAATTTAAACAAAGTAAGATTATATATGGTTTATTTAGAATTTGATATATAAGATTTCATTGCAAAAAAATTATATTAAAAAGTAGTTATAAAAAAACTTTTAAAAATTCTTTAATAAATAAGGCTAATGATCAGCATTTGTTATTAACTACAAATATTTTTGCAAGCAGATTATTTAGATTATCTTTCAGAAATGCTTAAAATTAAATCTAGAATTCCTGCCATTTTTACGCAGTCACTTAATTTATTTGGTTTCAGTACAAATATTTCTGGAAAAATTTAAATGTCTAGTAACTTTTCAGTGAATTAAAATAAAGGAATAAAGATTTCTCTTCTGATTTTGGAATGCCTAAAAAGTCACCAATTATTATTTTTGATAAGTTTTAAGAGCCTCTTCCAATTTTTAAAAATTAGAATTATAGCTTTTAATGAATGATTATTATAGATAATTAAAGCAGCCGTTTTCATAAATCATGAAAAATAATGATGAAACTTACAGCTTGCTTAAAAATCAAAACCCAAATGTATTTTTAGCATGAATATTTCGTTCAAGCATTAAACTTTAAAGCAAAGAAATTGCAAGCTGCCAATTCTTTAATATTGTGTTAAAATAGTACATTAATGACTGAGAGGTATATATGCCAAAGGTTCCAGTCATGGAAAAGGAAGCAGGCTTGAAGACCAAACAGACTTGTCACTTTTCAATGTAAAATATAATGACAAGGCGAAAAAAACCCAATGCGAGGTTCAATTTAGTTTTTCTGCACTTTGACGAATTTGGATCAAGGATGTTACAAGTTATCTAGGGTGCCGATAATCTTCACAAAACCATTCCATCAAAAATGAAATTTCAAGTAATTCTTGATTAAAAAATTTATCATTTGAATAAAATTATAAACGCATATTATTATAAAATTGTATTAAGTTAAAAAATTAATTTACAATGTTAAAAAATTAAGCAACGGGGGAAAAGAATAATATTTTCAATAGAGTACTACTAACAAATGAAGTTATGTAAACTCATTCGTGAGCTCTTATCAATGTTACTAAAAAAATGTCGCCAAAGAAGGGTCAACAAAACTCACTAGCGCCAACAGTGATTATAACTACAGCTGGACAAAACCTCCTGACCCTAAGGGGTGTATCACAAAGGGAAAAGGAATTTTTAGTGGCAATTTCGGTTCGCCGGAAATTCAAATGGGGGAACGAAATCCAAACTAGTTGCTGGTACAACAGTTGTACCGACCCGTAAGGAAAGGTTAAAAAAATCGTGGTACAGCAGTTTTACCACTCGGTTGTGCCTTCGGAACTCTTGATTTTTATTAAGAACCTGAAGCCCAACAAATCGCCTGGATTGGATCTGATTACTAATCGCATGATTAAAAATTTGACCCCTAAATTTATTTTATATTTAACTTATTTAATTAATAGAATGATGGAACTTTGTTTTTTCCCCGATAGTTGGAAAACAGCTGTGGTTGTCCCGATTCCAAAACCACGATCTGATTTGTCTTTACCTCAAAATTTCCGTCCCATCTCGCTACTTAGTAGCTTGAGTAAAGTGTACGAATCTGTGCTCTTGAAACGCCTGAATCATTTTCTCAGCGACAAAAATATTTTAATTTCAGAACAATTTGGCTTTAGACAAAATTTGTCGACGAATCACCAACTAGTTCGTGTTACAGAGTTGATTCATGACGGCTTTCAAAAGTCTACAACCACAGGTGCACTTTTTCTGGACGTAGCCAAAGCCTTTGATAAAATTTGGCACGATGGCTTATTATTCAAGCTCATGCGACTTGATTTTTCGGCTCAATTTGTCAAAATTTTACGCTCGTATCTAACTTCACGTAACTTTAAGGTACGAGTAAACAATGTAATTTCTTCCCCCAGACCAATCCTTAGCGGTTGTGCACAAGGAAGTTTACTCTCCCCAACTCTTTTTAACATTTATGTTAACGATCTACCGAGAGCTAGGAATTGTCACTTAGCGATTTTCGCAGACGATACCGCCATTCTCACACAGCATAGGGATCCACAGACAGTCATACACAACATTCAACATTACATGACCTTTCTACAGTGCTGGCTCGAGGGCTGGAAGATAAAAGTCAATCCAACTAAATGCGCGTGCCTCCTCTTTACTAATAAGAAGAAAATGCCCGATCTAGAACCTATCCAAATTTTCGGCCAGCCCGTCCCCTTTGTAAATGAATACAAATACTTAGGGTTGTTACTAGACGCAAAATTAAGCTTTAATAGTCATATTAAAGCAGCCCACACTAAAGCAATTATGATGAGTAAAAAACTCTACAGCTTTTTCTCTCCTCGGAGCAAGCTATCGATTAGGCTCAAGCTGCTGCTCTACAAAGCCATAATAAGACCAACTGTAATGCACGGCTCCCAAATCTGGGGGGCCACTTCAGCAAAAAATATTAAGAAGTTGCAAGTTCTACAAAATGGACAGCTGAGGAGAATAGTGAACGCTCCCTGGTACGTCAGAAACAAAATTATTCATGACGACCTCCAAATTGATCCTGTTTCGGAATTTATTAAAAGAACATCAATTAAGTTCGAAAAAATACCCCAGATTCGTAACGAGTTACTACAACTACCTGTTTACGACCAAACAAAGCCTAGCTCTCGTAAGAGGCCTAGAGCCGCTATTGATAATATCTTTGTCAACTTCCCAGCCGTCAAAAAGCTGAGGACTAACTAACTCGTTACCAATCTGGCGTCTTAAATTTTCAAAATTATACCTGTTTAGGCCATAGATAGCTACGATGTGCTACACGCGATATTTCCTGGAATTATGTATTTTTTCTAACTAAGCAAAATAGCCCACCCCAGAATTAGAAGGCACGTGCAACGTAACTCCATTAAATTTCTCAATAGCCCCATAAATAGTATAAACCTATTATTTTAATTATCCTAATTATTTACCAATAAAAAAGAAAAGAAAGATTTTTTTTAAATTAATTACCATTCTTGACGTTAGAGCTTTATTGCGCTCGTCTAAACTAGTTCTATTAATTTTAATGTACCCCCAACTTACAAATTAAAGAATTATTCAAAATTATGATGTGGAGGTGCTCGTGACCACTTTGTCACACCGCGGAACTCCGAAACATCACAACGTTGCCGTTGCCGTACCACTCGTAAGCTACAGGTTAAAATGAAATTTCATTCAGATAATTTTCCATTGGTTTTTCAAAGTGTGTTAAATATGAAACATAGTAATGTTCAAAATTCCTATTGATTAAAATTGGTGCGTGGGTAAAAGGTTTACTGAAAATAAGCAAATGTTTTGTGATTGGGAGGTCTGTCATTCATTCGCCCTCTTCGTGGGTTTACTACTCATTTTACTTCCTTTTATGATTCCATTTCCGGGAAAAACTATCTGAAAAAGAGGGTCAATATCTTTCGTTTAAATAGGCAGTTACCTAACACATGCGGAGATTTGAATAGGCTTTTTTCTGTGCGACTCTTTCTGATAATTGCAGTTTTATTTTATTTTCGGCTTATTGCATTTTTAAAAGCTGTAGTTTAAAAAAAACAATTGGTATGAGAATAATTTTATTTTATTATTTACTAAATTTGAAATTGATAATTTTTAAGAATCTCTTTTTTAAACCTCTGGTGAATATGTTTGATTCATTAATCTTGATTGTGATTATTGTAAATTTCAATTCAAAATGTTCTTAAAACATAATTTATCTGACTTAATGTCAAAGAAATAAATGAAGTTAAAATACAAAGTCGCAGGAGACTATGGGATTTTATGCAAAAAAGAAAGTTCATAAAGTATTCGGAAAATGTGTTTAACTGACATTTAAATGGACACTAGGGATTTTTTAACTGATTTAAAATTTTATTCCAGGCAATGATATTAATTATGAAACTTGTCGCTTATTGTATAATACCATTTGTTATAATTTGAATTGTAATGCAGTTGCACATCTTATAAGTCTTACTTAGTTATTATGTAATTGTAAAATCAAATTATTTTCTTCTTTATTTTTATGAACACAAAAGAATATATGCATTCAGTTAATGATAATGCATTTGGAAATGTAACTCATAGAAAAATTGTAAAAATAATAAAAGCTCAAGCCCTTCTACGGTAAACTTGCAGAATAGTGTAGTAGAATAAGACTATTATTAAAAAAAACTGTAAAAAAAATTTATTTCGTAAAAAACCTTATTTTTCTGGAGTATACGAGAAGCAAACTTTGTATTGGAGAAATTTTACTATGAAGAAATGTGATATGATAATGGCAGAGTAAATAATTAAGATTTTAACTCATTAATGGTTATAAAATATAGTAACACTCTTTTTTTCGATACTATGAAATCAGACCAGTTTTAGTTATTCTTAAAAATACACACGCGCAAATTAATAGCAGAATAGGAAATAAATTCATCCCATATAAAAATTATGCAAATATATACATTTTTTTGGGTTTTTTTTAGGAAATAAGCCTTTCACCATAATTTTGAGAAATAATTTTACCATTATATAGAATAAAAAATGTTTTAATAAGTATAAATTTTTTTAAATAAGTTCAAAAGATCGGACACGTTTGATTTACGACAGCAAAATTATAAATATATTTAGAACCTCATCAATGCAAAAATTATAAATATATTTTTAAGCAAGTTTTATGCAGTGTTATACATAAAAATTGAAAAACGATTTCCAATTCCCAGAGAGAATTGCTGCGTTTTGAAATTATAAAGTAATTTTAATTTTTCTTAGAAATAGAAAAAAAGAATGATCTATTCTCACAAAGCGAAAATACGACGCGATAAGCATCAGTGACGCTGTTTCCTGGTGGCAGGAACTAATTTTCCTGTATTGTCCAGAAGGGAAAAACAATATCTTTACTAAATTTGTGACACTTAAATGTAGTAAATAATGTACGAAGTATCAAACTATGTTGGAAATGGAAAAATTTAATTTAAAAAGAATCATTTTTCAGAGCAATTGATAAATATATTACGTCATCCATTCTTTAAAATTATATTTAAAACGGACATTTTTTTAAAAAAGTTGTTATATATTTTTTTCAAAATATTTTTTAAAGAATACAAAAAGTAGATAAAATGAATATATAATTAGTTATGCTTAGAATAATCCATTTATCTAATGATTATTTCTAATTCTATACAAGAAAGGAATGATTTCTTTTACAACGATCTTTGAAATCACACCCATTGAACTATGTATTTTTGATGAGAAAGATTTACATGAAACCTTTTTTTTTTGTTCAAAATATGTTTCACAAAAATGAATATAAGATCTCTTTATTGTATAATGCGTAAAAAATAACCAACTTTAAAAAAATTGTTAATATAAAATTAATCATCCCCCAGTTAATGCACCATGAAACCTCATGATAAACACTAAACAATGCTTCGTTGTCAAAAACAGCAAAAAATGAGATTGAATTATCAAAAACTGCAATTTGAAATTTAAGTAAATTAATCGCAATATTGTGTAGATATTTCAATAATGTTAATTTTACCTTGGACCACTGAAAAATGTATTGAATAATAATTTAAAAAATGTATTCATAATTCTTAAAAATTAATACTCGATAGTCTTAATTTTTAATGAATGTGACAAAAAGACATTGAAGGAGTCAGTCGATTTCAATTTTATGTAAAATCTTAAATTATAGTAATGTAAAATCTTAAAGTTGGCTATGGGCAAATGTGTTGTAAGTGGAAGAGGAGTACAAAGAATAGTGTTCTTTCAACCTAAAATCGCAAATTGTTACAACTCCCCGTATTGACAATATACTATCTCAAAACGGCCTGAGTCGACAGCTCTGAAAGAAAAGAAGGGTATCGGGTGATCCCCCACCCTCCAAGGGGAGGAAAGGAACTCTTAGAAACACAAAGCATTCTTCCCTTGTGTCCTCAGGGCTCCGTCTCCTTAACGGGAATAAAGATAAAAGGAGAATTCTGTGAAGGGATTGAAAAGTGACCCAACTGGTATTCCTGGAATAATCGTAACACTGAATTGCATATCACTGAAATCTATCAGAGCAGTGACTTCTCACTTTCCGATAATTTTCACTGTAAAGTGATCAGTCACCCCTCCCCCTCAATTATAGCGACCTTGACTACCCAATATTTGCATTGGACAATCTGCTATTCTATGATCATTGTGAAATGAGTAATAGCGTGACCTCCGAGAGAAGCCCTTGTGGCTTTCAAGTTCATTTACTTCGCTAGCGCCATCTATTGGTAGAATTTAGAAATAAAATAAAAAGTTTAAAGAAATGACATTTAATTTTAATTCAATTTTTTAAGAACATTCTTTACTCTAATAGGGGGTACTTACTTTATCGTAGATGGTCTGGATGTCGCCAACTTGTTTACCTTTTGTATCACCAAACCGGTTACTGCTAATCTCTGCACAGCTCTCTCTGGTAAACCCTGCGTGATGGAGTATGCGCAGTAAGGTATTCTTTGAAGCGCATTGATACATGGATTTACAAAAGATGTATCTCTGCGCATGTCTAGTAAACACAGGAAAGCGTATTGATACATACATTTACAAAGAATGTATCACTGGAAGGCGCACTGATACATACATTCGCAAAG
>JAOUZG010032936.1:6909441-6954055 GCA_026289955.1 Argiope argentata | reverse complement strand
ATGTAGTAGCAATTATATACCAAGATTATTTAGTATTTAATGTATTTTTTTTTAATATAGAATAATTTTTTGTCTAATGTTGATAAGTCATGAAACTTGATATATCAGCATCTTCTCATTTGCATAATATATACTTGTGAAATAGCCTTACACAGTTTCTGTTTTCAATACGCTTGGCACTTGCACAATTTTCTATTTATTATTCCCCTAATATTTCTATTTTTCTTTTTTAATTTCCTAATTTTTTTCGATGGTGCCTACCATTTTAAAAGCCATGTCCGATAAGTGAATCTGAAACCCTACTCCTACTTTTTTTTTCTCTCTTTTTAAGATATATTGACAAACACTAGAAAATACACTCCGCTGTAGAACAACTTTTAACTAACCAGTCGTATCTCAGAACTGCTTGTCAAATTTATCTACGGAAATTGCAAAACAAAAATAAATTAAAAATGAAACTATTTCTTTCTTTCTAGTAGCGTCTTCTGTACCCATATTGTTTATCAACGCGCAAGAATTTTGCAAACAAAATAAAATGCATTTTCAAATATAAAATAAAATTCCTGCACCAAAATTGGAATGACTACCAACCGATAACTATATTAAAAATTGGCCGGAATGTTTAATCTTTAATATAGAAAATTAAAAAAGGAAAATTGGTCCACATTATCAATTTCTTATTGCATAAAAAAGAATATTTTAGACGTATAAATTTTTAAAAAATAATAGTAGTAAGGAATTTCGTAAAATCCATCTGGAGGGGTGAAAAAAGGACCCCTGTACACACCCCGATTAGCGAGAATTGACAATATGTTTCAAATTTAATTCTGCATCCACAGTTTATTTTCTAAGTTTTTTTATGAAGGGGAAAAAAGGGTTAATAGATTGGATTTAAAAAAAAACATTGTATGTAATAATCAATAATTTATTGAATTCCTCTTAACATATAAGGTGAAATAAATTCTGTCAAAATAAGGACTTTCTTTTAATATATTTAAACTGGTTAACTTTTATTTATTACTTATAAATTTTTACTCATGTGTACACTATTTTTAAATGCAAGAGCTGACTGGAAGATTAAAAATTTTATGAGCATTAGATCAATATTTTACCATTCTAGTAATTAATTATTAATAATTTCCACCTATTATATATAAATTAAAAATGAAATTACTTGGGAGTGAATGCTATTACTTCCATTATTAAAATGCTATTACTTCCATTATAAAAAATTTTGCTTAAATATTTAGGATTGTTATTAATTTTGCACTCATGATTCTAAATGCTTCCTCAGGAAAGATTTTTAAACATTGATAAATCATTGTTTTTGGTGTTTTAAAAGCATTACATCGCTCAATTTATTGTGATATGCATTTTCTTATTTTTCTACTCAGGAATTTATACAATTAGTTTTTTTTGACATGAATGTAGCTATTGGTTGAGTATGAAGTTGAAATCTTAATTTTCAAAATGAAAATTTTTATTAAAACCATATTTCATACTGGAAAATACTCAACATAGGAAAAGAAGCCAAATCCTCCTTTTTTGTTTTCAAACAATGGAGGAATGGTTGAAATATTAATAGCAACAATGAAAACTATTTGAATTTTACTTTAACAATGAAATTGAATGCTATAAAATATGCTTAAGATATGCTTTTTAATTGATTAAGATGCTTTTTTAATTGCTTTTTGGTTTTTGTGCTTTTTTAATTCATTAAGAATAGAAAAAAATCATATTAAAAAAGATAATGTTTTGAATTTTAACATTATCCTTTTATGTTAACGTAAAAGTTATCATTGTGTCAAAATATTTCCCTGGGTTGTAGCGGGAAAATGCGGACATTTAATTCACTTTTAATTAAATAAAACTCTAATCAATTTTTTAAAAATCTCCCTGAATTGTGCATTTCCTATATTTTAAAATACACACTATTAGAATCGGAAGTTAAGAACTTAGAGTTCAAATACTCCGCGATCAATCTCTGAAGTAGGCAATTATCATCTTTTTTTTTATTAGTATCTTTGTGGGTTTTTTTTTTATTTGAGTTGTGCGTCAAGTGCCATTGTTATGTACCATAAGGCAAAACTAAAATTTTCGCTCCTCCTAAATCTTTAATGTAGTTATTAACTAATTACTGCGATTAAGAATCCTGAAGGGTCGTTTATAAAAACATCAAAAGTTGAGATGAAGAATGTGTTTTTTTTTTCAAACAAATGAAGCGAATTAATATGATGGGACCTTAATTAAGGTTAGTTTAATGTAATATAAAATTCATGTCTATATGCAATTTTGGAATATGTATAATTCTCTTATAAACTGCTGCTTTATTTTTCTTAAATAAGAATACCAGTTTTACAAAATAATTTTGAAATCTCGTAGCTGAACAAAAAAGTTACAGACTGTTTCAAATGATCAATAAAAAGCAAATGCATGTTATCAAAAAATATAAAAAAAAATTAACTTATTAAGTATTAAAAAAACTAAACAAAACTGTAAGAAATCTGCATGGTTATATCTTATTCCAAAATTTAACCCCTAAAATTTCAATGTTTCAATCAATGAGAAGCAGATGTTTAAATTTTTAAAATTCTGGTTTAAAATCAAGTCTTCCGTAGATGTTATAATATGGTGTTAAAAGACAAAATCTATAAGCAACTCAAGAAGATCAAACTATTCAAAGAGAAAATTCTATGAATTGTTGACTTCAAGGAATGCGGTAACAAGTGTCCGAAACAGGAGGTGCCATGTAATTAAATTATGAAGAAAACTTAATATCCTTTACCCGAGATATTTCCATTTACCGGTTTAGTTTAAGTAGATTAATATCCTATATTGAAATCTGTCCAGTATGATGAATGTTTTGAAATAAACTTCATGATTTTCAGTTGCAGTTAAGTGATGAGGACGACAACTGAGTCGACTCTCCGCTCGAATTCCATACCACACCGATGAAACAATTTAACCAATCAAATTTTAAAAAATGCGTCCTTGATGTGTATTCTACCCTTTTTTCTGAAGAGTAAAGAAACATTTATTTCAAAGCAGAACAAATCATAAAATAATATACTATAATATTGATGAAATCATTTATTAACATCTTTTTGTCTTGTGATTCAAATCTGAAAATTTTCATCTCTACATATTATTTCTCTCTCACAATTATAGTTTCCTACCACTTTCCAAGTCAATCGTTCTTATTTTAAACTATATTTTCTCTCTATGTATCCATTTTTTTTTGTTCAATAATCCATTACTTTTTATTTTCTTTTATGTCATAGAAAGAAATAGCAGAGTAAAGCCGTTTACGTTTAGTTGATATGGTAATGATGTTTGAATTTTGCAATTAAAAAAACCCAATATATATTTTTATGATAAATTCTAATTTAGTTTATTTATCCCTTTTTTTCATGAAGGGAGAAACTTAGCATAATGTACCAAATACATAGAATATTTATTAAAAATATATTTATTTTAATTTAATTAAATAAATGTTAGCCAGTCAAAAAATCATTTTTTAAATACTAGCCTTTCGAGAATTATAGATTTTTAAATATAACTTTCGATTAATTAACTTTATTTTACATTCAGTATATATTGATGTACAATAGCTATCTGTTAATATGATCATTTCGGGACTTATAATTTTTATAATGCTGATTGGTTCATAGCAATAAATGAATTGCATGAAAAAATTCATTAATTGTTTCTGGTTAAGATTTGTTCCTTATTCTTTCACTCCTATAAAATTCCTAATTGTATTGATTGTTAAAGCTTATTTATCGGTGTTTACATAGTTTTTTTTTTTTTTTTCAAATATGAAATGCACGACTCATCTTGATTTTTATGAAAGGGCTTCCTCCAATATATTTGTCTTCGTTGGAATAATTGACGTTTATTGTTTGGTCTTGCTCAAAAAATGAAGTAATGCTTTTTTAAAATTTTAAAAACAGGCTTTAAAAATTTTTATGTACTAAAAGTCGTTTTAAGTAGATTTCATACATACCTGTTAAGGCTTTCATTTTTGCCTTTTAACACTCAAATATTTTATTGTTATCTTTTTATTTAATCAATTTTTCTTTCATAACTCAGTCGCAAGAAAAAGCAACTATATACTCAGTGTATGTCAGTTGAATAGATTTCTCCAATCCACGTCACTTTTGTCCTGACAAAAGAATGTGAATCCCCTTAGGACGGGGGAAATGACTTCGCGCACAAATGTTTTCTTAGAAGAGGGCAAAGAGTTCCACGAACGTGAATCTCTTGTTACTATTGACGGATTGCTTTATTCTTTACTTGAAAACAGATAACAATAGGCGCCCGCCTTCCATTTACTCAGTATTTCAGCCTAATTTCTGAAAAGAAACGCACAAAAATATTGTAATAGCACATTCCTATAGTTTTAAAGTTTCTTTTTGTCATTTTTTCAGAATTTTATTCTTATAATAATTTTTTAAATTTACAGTTCTTTTGTAACCATTGAAGATAAAATATTGATTGCGGAAAAAAAGACGGAAAATAATACAAAGAATAATTACTCAATACAACTTAAGGAATAGAACGGGCCTAAACTAACGACCATAAGTATTTAAAATATAGTATATTATTATTTTTTAATGATTATTGATATAAAAAATAATAACATATTTGAATGAAATGATTACTAAGGAATAATTTATTTAAAAAGTGTTTAATTATACGAATAATTTATTTACTAATTAGCATATATCCAAAGTTTTCATTATTCATGTATGTTAATATTATTTTTTAATAATACTAAATTTCCATTAAAACTTTATGAAAAAACCGCATTATAGTGTAATTCTTTTTTTTTCTGAAGTTTTATTTTTTAAGTGACAGAAAAACAATAATTTAAATGAAAACGTTTGAAAATATTGTTACAAGCGAGCGGAACGCACGCCAAAGGTGAAAACATTGGCGGCGCGTCAGAAGGCGCTCCGCGCCAGCCGAGTTGACTTGGCGGGAGGAATATTCTGGTAACCCCGAGAGAAGTCTGGCTGCGCCGAGGCTTTTCTCCCTCATCGCCGATGCCTCTCGGAGCTTCCGCCGTAGCACGGCCACGCTTTCGCCCGACTATATAAGAGGCGGGTTGCCTCTTCCTGGCTATCGATCGCTGTTTGAGAAGAGAAGCGTTCGCTTACTTGTAGCTTTTCGCTTGAGCTGTGTTTGCGTTTGCTGTTAACGCTGTGTTATTGAGCTCGCTGTGACTGACTGTTGCTGTGCAATACCTATAGCTGTTTTGCAAACCGTGTTTATTGTGCGTAAGACTTGTATTTACGCTGTAAGTGACTGATTATTGCTGAATTGTGTTTCCTGAAGATTTACTTTTTCAAGTCATCCTGTATATACCTGTAAATAGCTGTAAATAAATTTGTTTGTGCTGTCCTCATATAAAGTCCATTCAATCCGAACCCGCTACGCTAAAAACGTAACAATATCAATACTTTCGTAAGCTATACGAAGTTTGTTTTTGGACATTCATTGAACTTTGATACCATGGAACAGAAATTGCTCAAATAACTTGATAAAAAAAGAAAAGAAAGGAATGTAATTTTTTATATCTTGAGTAAACAAAAATTATAAATATTCTAGACTTCAATTTCTGGTTTAAAAAAAAAAAAGAACTATCTACAGATTTAATCAAACTATTATTTGAAGACAATCGTGTAAAAAGGCGATATTTAATACTTCTTTTATTTTTTTGGTACAAAAAATTTATACATAAGCAGAAAATAAAACTATTAATTGATAATTTTAATACAGGAACGTATATATATATATATATATATATATATATATATATAATTTTCATAAAAATACATAATTAAAATATTAAAAAGATGAAACTTGTTAATCCTAATTTTATACAAATTTTTAGGCACCCACCTTCCATTTATCTGAGTATGTCAGCTTAATTTCTGAAAAGGAACACACAAAAATATTATAATGAGCAAAGGAAGTGTAAAGATTACATAAATATGACTGAAACAGAAATAAGCACATTCCTATAGTTTTGTATTTTCTTTTTATCATTTTTACAGAACTTTATTCACATAACAATTTTTTAAATTTTCAGTTCTTTTGTCAACATTGATGTCAGTATTACATTGAAACTTGAATTGAAAAGGAAGAGAAAATATTAAATAATACAATGACTAAGCTAAATAACGATCCTAGATATTCAAAATATAGTAAAAAAATTATTGATATCATTAAAAAATAATAAAGTTTGGAAAAATATGATTACTATAAGAAATAATTTATTTAAAATAGCGTTTAATTATACGAATAATTAATCTAATAATTAGCATATAACTAAACTTTTATTATCCATTTTCATTACTGTTCTTTTTTAAATAATAATCAAATTCCTTTACAAAATGGCACTTTATGCCAATGCGGTATCACAAAATCACATTAAAGTGAAGTTCTTTTTTTAATAATATTATTATTAATTAGAACTTTATGTCAAAGCGGAAGCACAAAACCGGATTACAGCAAAGTCCAAAAAAAATAAATAAATTAGGATCTACTTTCCAAAGCGGATGTAAAAGAACCACTTCACATCTAGCAGAGATCTATTTGCTAAAGCGGATGTAAAATAACCACTTCACATCTAGCAGATCCAAGCATCATAACACTCGCAAGTAAGAAACGAATGGGTAACCGACGGCGGTGAGCCATCGCTCCCTTTGTTTACTATTTGGCGATAGCCCTTGGCGACCATCCACGATAAAGTAAGTACCTCCAAAGATTGCGATACGACTCACAAATGTAAATAAAAGTTATAAGCGTAGAAATCGCCACACTGATGTCAACCTTTTAGGAGTCCAATCACAGCGTTTTTCACATCAGCTTAATGATGCTCTTCTAAGCTGCGCTATGATTGTACTCATTTTAGGTTACCCTGGTCGGAGCGATCTCTAATTGGATGTTGTTTGGTGACGTCAACCTTTCAGTAGTCCAATCACACTGAAGTGTACATTACTGACTCTTTTGTAAACTGCGCTGTGATTGTACTCATTTGAGGTTACCCTTGTCGGTGCGATCTCTATAAAGTGTCTTTTTATATAGTATTTAAGATCTGGAACAACATTAATTTATTATGAATTATATTTAAATATTTGCTTTTATAACTATCAATTTACGGTAGAACTTTACTGTACGGTCACCCTTGGCGACTTTTTCAAAATCCCGCCAAAAGTCGCCATTTTGGCAATTTCGAAGCGAGAACCAATGAAAACAGAGCATAGAAAATGGCTGAAAAATTTCGGAGAGGAATAACGAACTTCTGGATTGTAACAAAATAAAAGTGCAAAGCTTTTATGGGTTATGTTAAGAAATAAGAAATGTAAGGCATATTAGCATCCAAAAATTAGAACACTCCTTTCACCTTAGATTTACAACTCCATTCATAACCATCACTAACATCTTTCCTTGCAACCAATTTCATATCTTTATTATATTTCGGACATTCATACCTATTCGCAATCAACCCCGCTTTCATACAAAAATCAAACGTCTCTTTCCTTTCATCCAATCCATACAAATACCTTAAATTCACATGCTCATCATACCACATAACATCATTCTCCCCATGCAGCCATCACAATAAAATTCAAAGAACGTGGGAGCTAAGACAAAATCAACTTCGCCATATATCACCGAAGTTCGAAATGGGAAAACTCAATTTCTGGGGAAATTCCAGTTTTCGGCAGGTTGCCGAAAAAAATTATTTATAGTCAAGGTTGCCAAAAAAATTATTTATCGCCAACTTTTGAAAAAGTCGCCAAGGGTGACCGTACAGTAAAGCTGAGCCCAATTATTTTAGAGAGTTTAAAAATGTTTCGAAGACGACGAATCAATAAAATGCTAAGTGCTGATGAACTAAAGACGAAGCTTTATTCACATTTGGATAAAACTGGATCTTTAAATCGAATGCGCATTGAGCTCAGAGAAAAATTAATTTCTGAACTTTTAAAAAAGACATTCCCCGCCGAAACTGCAGATGTCAGTGGAACTGTATATACCTTTGATCGAACAGTTTTGCCTCTGCAGGTAATTAAATTTATTTAGTACATTATTTCTTATTAATGTCTGAATTTTACATTATATTTACTTGTGCATTAATTGTTTTCTATGGAATTTATGTTAAGCTCCGTCAGGGCCATAGTTCCACCCCTTAGACATTTTGCATTAATTGCAAGGTATTGTAACAATGGGAAAAGATCAGTGTGTCTGATTAGTGATTGCTGAAATGCCAAACACAGTTTTGAGTTTCTAGATTGAAGGTAAATTTGAGTTAAATATTTGTTTTAAATATAAGTATTGATCCTAATTGAAAATGCATGCATAATTAAGTTCTTGAACTCGGTAAAATCTGTTAAAATACAGATTTTTCTTTGTCAAGAACACAAGCAATTTAAACTAATCAAGAAAATGGTGTTATTTTAAATACATTATTAAGATTTGAAAAAAATATATTTCTCATTCATTATTAATTGAATGTTTTGCTTCTGTCATTATTTTTAACAAATAAATTTTTTTAGCATATTTGAATTAGAGGATTTTCTGTCAAAATTCCAGTAATATATATATATTTATTTTAAATTTTAATTAAAGTAAGATCACATTTTAAAAAAGTGTTATTGTTTTTTTAACTTTGTATTTTGGCAGTTATCAACTATTTATATAACTTATGGATTAATTATTTCTTAATTTATTGATAATTAAATTATAATCTCATTAACTAAACAAGAATTGGTTGTTACAATTTATATTGTGTTCTTAATATAAAAAATATTTTAATTTCAGATTAGTAATTGGCTTGTATATGATCATTTGCTGAGACAAGGTTACCAGTATGCTCTGTCTATCTTCGTCACTGAGGCAAATTTTCCTACACATCCTGAAAAACTCTTAGCAGCTTGTGATATATTAATTCTTTTGGGTTTAGAAAGTTCTTCTTCAGAGCACAAAAATATAAGTCAAATGTGTTCCTCTAACAATACTAATTCCTTATTAGTTGCTGTAATTAAATGCCTTTTTGACTTAACAACAAGAGAGGGTAGATTTTCAGAAATAAAGGAACAAAGTGAAACACAAGAAGAAAGTGGCCTTAAAATTGTAGCACATGGAAGAAATTTGGATTCAGAATCATCTGAATTAAAAGAATCTAAAAAATTTCTGAAGCCAAGAAAAGAGTCTATGGATTTAAGTCTGCATGATCAGGTTTTATTCATAAAAGAAGAAAAAAAGAAAGAAGTTCAGCAGTTACAACATAAATTGCTACAAGAACTAGATCGTTTACATGCTCAGGAACGTAAGCAGCAGCTAGAATTTGAACAGCTGAGGAATGAGCTTCAAAAAGAAAAAGATGAATTGTTTAGTGAAAATGAAAAATTTAGAGTAAGTTTCTATTAAAGAATATTTTTTTATATAAAAAACTATTTGTATTCATTTGGAGAAGTAGATTTAATTTTTATACATTCATCCAATATATTTATCCAATTTTAAGCAATATAATTATTGTGATTTAATTTTAATGTTTTGTGCTTATTAAAATTTTTAAAAACTGTAATTGTTCCAAATGAAATATGTGTTTATTTTATTTTAAAATAAAATGTTCTGTGCATTTCATATATAATTTCTTTTCCCACCCCAGAAAAATCTTTTGAAGGAGTTATTATTTTTGGCTTGAGAATGGAGATTTTTCTTAAATTCAGGGAGAAAACAATAAAAGGCATAAACTGTGTTTTAATATTTTTAACTAGTGATTTTATAGCAACGCTTATAATATTGCTTTTAAATTGTGTTAACCAATAACTTCATGAATAGTGCTTGATAAAATGAAAGGTAGAACTAGCATAGGACAATAGCAACAATTGTAAGGAAGTTTTCTTGCTCATGTACTGATTTAATGTAAATTCAAGTGAAAAGTCCTTAATTGCAGTCTTGTGAAGAACACCATTCAGATGTCCCTCCATCAACATATATGTATACGTTACTGCTAGTGTATCAAAAAATTATTAAGATTTTCTATATGAAATTATTTGTTTATGATCGTGTTAATGAACTATATAGAATTTTCTTCATATCTATTTATTATGATTTCTTTCTGTCTCTTCTATTCTTTCACTTATAAAATTTATGTTGCTAATTTTTAAAAAAATAAGAAGCTCTATTATGTTAAAAGAGAAAATATTTCCAATTTTTAACATTTAATTCAATAAAATGTCTTATTTCTAAAAAAATGACTAGATTTTTTTTTTCTAGCAAAAAGAATTTCTTATGGACAAAGAATATGAAAATAAACTCGAAAAGAAAATAAGAGAACTTGAAACAGATTTTATTGTAAAAATACATGCAAAAGAGAAAGAGCTAAACATTTTTCAACAAAAATTTCATGAAAAAGAGCAAAAGTAACTTATTTTTAAATATGTGTTTGATTTTATAAATCTTATTTTATAGACAAACCTTTAACTATACATAAATATTACTAATTGAATCTTAAGAATAAATAAAATTTCCAAATAGTATACCTATTGTTTTATACATTTTATTTATATTATTTTTATTAATTTATAACTTATTGTTTTAGATTATAAATATGTGTATTAAAATTCTGGTAAATGAAAATTCATTTCTGTTGCTGTAAATAGATCATAAACTTGTATATGGTGACATACTAATTAATGGAATAAGATATTTTGTTGTAAATGTTTACTTCACATCCATTGGGGTGTACTAGAAGTACCAACATCAATCTAAAATATTCTTATTGAGTGCTGCACTTGAAATAGATTTTAACAAATTGTCTATTTTTTAATTCTTATATAGTTAAACTTATTTAACAAGAACTGCTCATATATATATATATACTACTACTACTATTATAAATGTGAAAGTTTGGATGGATGATGCTAGTCAATCACGCCAGAACAGCTGAATGAAATTGGATGAAATTTAGAACAGAAATAGATTATAGTCTAAAAAACATAGGCTAATATTTATTCCAGTTAATTAAATGGTTAATTTTTTGTTAATTAAATGCTAACTTTCCTGCCAAAAATCTTTTCCACCGCCAAATGATACTTTTTGTTTTTTTTTGCACTCAAGATTACCATATTTTCGACCAATTAGTTCACGATTCTGTTTATTTTTTTAGTGTTTAATGCATTTAAAGCCAAACATTGTTGATTGATTGATCTTTTGGATTCATTATCAAGTACTTTTAAATTAAAATAAAACATAATAAAGAAAATTAAAAATTTCTATTCTGTATGACATTACCCCTACTCATGTAGAAAATTCATGCCTTGCATTGTTTTAATTGGCTCTGAAATTCTCATATGCATGTTGCTGTTTTGTTTTATTTGAGGTAATTATTTATTCTAAAAAAAGAATTATTTTAATAAAAATTATTTATTATCATAAAGAAGCAATTATTTTATTCTCTTTTAAAATCATCTGCTTATGAATTTCGTCATAACAGAAAATAAGAAAAATCTGAAAACATCTACCTGAGCATTTTGAATCGTTTGTCTTTATTTAACCGTTTTTCTTATTAATATTATCTTACAATTCTAATGGAATTCTTTGTGGTTTATTTTTCTATTCGTGGATTTCCCGGCAGAAAGTTGTTTCCAACACTGAAAAGTTCAGCCATGTTTTTTTAAAATAGAAATTCTTACATTGTTTTCTGCTCGTAAGAAAAATTAGTTGAACCGATTAAGTATATTTATTTTTTCCAATTTCTACTTAAGAAAAGCATCAGTGTCATAGTGAAGCTATTAAGAACAGGTGTGCTCATTTTTTTTCAAACACTGTTCTTATGTTAATATAATTCAATGTTTCTTGTTCATTTCTCTTGATTTCGCCCCCCCCCCCTGCTTTACGTATTCTTTTTACCTACTTTAATTATTTTCGATTAAATTTTTTTAGTGCATTTTATATGACTGCATTTATTGATTTTTTTCTTTATATTTCCTTTAATTTACTGCCACATTCATCAAAACCTTATGATTGGAAATGCTATTGCTGCCATTCACGCCACATTCAGCCATTTCACTAAAATTTAATGCCAAATAATTTGCCAAATAATAATGCCAATAAACTATGTATCAAAATTTTTCTGTTGTGTGTTTTTGTAATTAAATTGTATATGTGTTAACCATACATTTTTCATATATGCTTATAGTGGTATATTTCCGTTAACAATAAATGTAGAATTCCGCCTGATTTTCACAAATTTCTTTGGCAATTGTTTGTTTGCGAAACAGCAAACAGGAAAGTAGTCATAGTTTTAAGTAGTTTTTTTCTCCATGCTAATGAGTTTAGACGCAACATGTTTTCCACCAGTTATTTCAAACGATTCTGTTTATTTTTTGTAATGTTTGATAAATTTTAAATTAAATATTGTTAATTAATAGATCTTTCAATTCCTTCAGAAGTACTTTTGAATAAAAATAAAACAGATTAATTGAAATTAACAATTTCTAATCAGCATTGTGTTAACTCAACTGGTCTTTTAAATTCACATCTTTGCGTTCCTTCAATTAACATTGAAAAATTATGCATGCTTACGGTTTCATAACATTTCACTTTGTGCTTGGATTGTCAGTTCTCACATATAAATATCAAAATTTCTATGTGTTTGAAGTTGCGGATAAAAGCTAGTACATATATGATTGGTTCAGTCCTTAATAGTTTAAAATTGCCATTTTTTAAATTGTTGTTAAGGCTTATAAAAGTGTTAATTTATTTATAATACATAAATTGTTATTAGAAAATCTTCTTAAGACATTCCTTTTTACCTGTATTTACAAAATTTGATGAAAATCTGAAATAGCATTTTTTAAATTCATTAGTAATGTATATTTCTTCTGCCTTATTTGGGTGAAACATACATTGGAGCAGTTGCTCGTTTTTTTATATCTCTTTTACTTTAGTGGAAGGTTGATGTTATATTGAAACAGTGTATCCTCCATTTCTACTTGAAATATCTAAGTCCATCCCTACATCCTGCTTTGTCTACTCAGTAGAACTGTTAATCAGAAATATATATATTCATAAATATTGATTTATACTCTTGGTAGTTAAAATTTTCAAATAATTGAACTTTTTCTTCATTAATAACCATTTTGCTATTTTAAAATGCATTATTTAGAATGTTGTAGAATAGCATTTCTTCTTTGTTCTTAATATAAAGTTTTGCACTTTAATATTTTATATTGTTAGGATTTCTTTGAAATGTCTTTTCAGTAAACTTAAAAATGATATCATGTAAATATTCTATATTCAGTCTTGCTCATCATAAAAGCTTATTAATTTCAATAATCTAAAAAAAAGGAAAAAGTTATATGCAATAATTGTATTTGTAATACATTTTATTTTCAGTCATTATAGTCTACAATACAACAGGGAAATGTAAAGTATATTAGTCTGACAATAAAGTAATAAATGTATTATATTTATTACTTTGTAATCAATATATATGGTTTCTAAAATATAAAAGTTTGATAAAAATTGTGACTTAAGAAGGCTTTCTTTCTGATGTTTCATTCTAAATGAGGATAATAAACTATCGTTATCATATACACATTTAAAAAATCTTTTATTCTTTTTCATTATTTTGTCTGTATTGCCTGGCATGTATATATGTCATAAAATTAGATTATTGTGCAGTTATCTCTAAAATAAGTGCATATTTACAAAATTCAGTAATTTAATAAAACAAAATATGTAATTACTCTTATACTTTGTTAGGCATTTGACCTTGTATGATTTGGCATGTATTTTGATGCCTTAAGTTGGAGGAAAAGATTTTTTTTAATTGTGCGTGTTTTGATATAATTAAAAAGTAAACTAAAATTGAAAATCTTTTATTTCCTTAATATTATTTTTAAATTTATTTTTAGGTTAAATCTCTTCGAAATGAATATATCAAATCAGAAGGAAATTTACATTTCTTTAAAAAAAGAATTGGAAGATATGAAGCAGATACATACAATTCTCCAAAACAAATATTCAAATCTCTTAGATGAAGTAAGAGCTTTCTTTTCTCTACCAAGATTTTCTAGTTTAGAATATAAACCTCTTTTATTTTCCTAAAAACCAAGTTATGCAGCTATAAATAAAGAATTGTACAGCAAACATTTTTGATATAATACAGATAAATTCATTTATGTGTTCATCAAATGTAATATTGTTTAAATTGAAAGATAAACATATTAATTTCTATATAGTCTTCAAAATGAAAATTTTTATCTAATTTTATGAGCTCTATCAACTACTGTGTTTTTATTTAATTTTTATATAAAGGTAACTTTCACCCTGCATGAAGAATTAGTAACATCAATAACATTAATCGATAGATGTTTTCAATAGCATGCATATCTCTAAATCAACTAAGAAGAAATAATGAAAAGATAATTTCAATTTAGTTTTCTTGTATTTTAGAATATTGCATTCTTTTTTTAAGATAAAATGTAACCAATCTGGGGAGAGGAAGCTAAATCTAATCTAAATACTTAATCATGAAATTATTATTAAAAGATTTTTTTTCTTTTTTATTTATTTGAAAGTATCCTAATTAGTATGATTTTGATAATTATTGGTTATTATTTTATAAATAATTTACTATTAAACGATTTTTTATTACTTATTTATTGTTTGAAAGCATTTCATTTACAGTATTTTATTTCTTATGGATAATTTGTTTTTTAATGTTATTTTTCATTATTGGAAGGTTATAACATTTATTTTTAACAGAACACCAGTCTTCTAAAGAAATCTGAATCCATGTTTGATTATACTGTATTAAAAGATGATTTAGAAACAAAGACAAGAGAATCAAAAAAATTGCAGCAAGAGTATGAAGAATATCGTAAACAGGCTGAAAAAGAGAAAGGGTGTTTGCATGAAAATTTACAGAAACTTGATACAAAATTGCGGATTAAAGAAGCAGAGGTAAAAAAAAAAGAAGGTTATTTTAAATGTTGAAAATCATGGTGGATTTAATTATTGCATGACTATTCATAAGACCATATTTCTTTCTTATTCATAATAAATTTAATCTTAGATCTTGATGGGCATTAAGTGTCTTCCTTTAAGTTTTGATACAGGTGGCTCTAGGCTTAATTTCTTCAAATATACAGAATGTTTGGAGATATTTGAATGCAACATACTTAATATGTATTGTGTCAACAATCTATTGCAGAATGAAAATTTGTAGAAAAATCCAATATCAGATATCATCCTGATTATCTATTCATTGTTCAAACTTATGGTGTTTTATCCCAAAATAATATTTATTCCAATTCATACTTTTAAAATTGAATCTTAATCTAAATAAAGACCCTAAATAGTGATATTACTTTTGGCAATTTTTGTAAAAATTGTTTTTATATCAGTTTTAAATTGATGTACACAATCCATATATTTATATTCATTGTGTATTTATTATAAGTTTCATCAATTGGTTATTTAATATTTTGATTCATTGTAAAAATAAGAAGGAATAGATTTTATTTCCTTCTTAACACCCATAGTTAAAAATTATAAAACTACAAAACTATAACAGAATTATTCCACTCGATTTAATTTTATAGAAGTCCACAAGACATGTAAATTTTGGGGAGCCCATCCTCTACCTGATTTCCAAGACTGCTTCTTGAAGATATTTTTGAATGATTTTATTTAAATCAATTTATAAAAAAATTTAATATAACATTTTTGTGACAAACTAAAAAACTTGTTTGTAAGAGAACTATTTATCAAAAAACTGTAATAGGTATTCAATATTATTTTTAGATAAAACGAAGAAAAAAAAATAAACCTCTTTCACTCAGTTTTAATATTTTCAAGGAATCCAATATTTTGTTTTCATATGAGTGAATTTCACCTTCTGACTGTCAGAAATAAATAAAATCAGAAAATTAATTTATTAGAATATTTTAGTGACTCTTAAGTAAGTTTGTTTATAATTATGCTACATATGAATAATGCCTTCAATAATGACAGCCTAGCATTTTTTTAAAGTAATTTTTTCAATATCTCTGAACAAATAAGACTCAAATAACAGCTAGCTTTATACTTGGGACCAATAAATGCATATGTTCCCACACATTATTCTGCCATTTGTAGCTTAGTTGTCTACTATAAAATGTATTTTAAAATATTTTTAAAAATAATGATTTAGCATTAAATTGAAATTATTTATCTGAATGTCATGTGAAATTTTTTGTAAATTTATTACTATGAGAGAAAGAGACTTTTTTTACTAAAGTAACATTAAATTTATTTCATAAATTATCCCCCTCCCATATCTTTCTAAATGCTAATAACAGATGTTACATTTAAAATATATCAAATTAATCACTTAAAAGGAAATTTTATAAATTTTAATAAAATGCACTTGAGTTAATAGAAGTAACGATTATTTTTCACTAATATAATTATTATAAATCAGTTATTGTCATATTTTTTTTTTTGATTTCTTATTTTTAAAACAAAAAATATACTATAAATATTTTTACATGTTTTCTTAAAATATCTATTTTTGAGCTCTTTATAAAATTTGATGCATATCTATTTCCTCATTTAATTGATTTGCTATAAAATCTTACAGACTGAATAATGAGTTCAGAAGTAAAATATATATATATTTTTGCATACTTACTCACTGTTTTTTTTTTAATAGTTAGTAGAAATTCAAAGACAATTGAATCTTGCCCGAGATTCCTTGCATATTGAAGAAGCTGTATGGCACAAAGAAAGGAGGAAATTGGAACAAGAAGTTATTTCATCTAGGGAAATGTATCAAACTTTAATACAGAGGTTTGTAAAGCAATACTTTGTGTCCAACGTTTATATGTTCTGAAAAAAGAAAACTGACATTTGATTAAAAACTGACTTTAAAACATTGACAATTAAATTCAGTATATTATATTCCATCACCTATCCTATCTGTGACCAGTTGATTTACCCTTTTTTATATTTTAAACCAATTGTTTAAAAAATAGTCTAATATGATAAAACATTTACAAATATGTCCATTAATAAAATAAAACAATTATAGCAAAAACCATTTTAATGCTTTCTTAAAATGTCTGAAAAGACGTTTTTAGCGGATTCGGATTGAAAGGACTTTATTTGAGGACAGCACAAACAAATTTATTTACAGCTATATACAGGATGACTTGATAGAGTAAAACTTCAGATAAAAACAATCCAGCAGTCAACAGTCACGTACAGAGTAAATGCAAGCCTTACACACAATAAAAACAGACTGCAATACAGCTATCGAATAGCACAATAAACAGTAGGTCACAGCGAGCTCAATAACACAACGTTAACAGCAAACGCAAACACAGATCACTAATAACAAGAGATAATCCGCTAATCCAGCGAAACGCTTCGCTTCCGAGAGAGAAAACTCTCAACTAATTCACTCACTCCTACGGCAACCCTTCCCTTATATAGCCGGTCGAGCATCACGAGAAGGAACGCGGCGCATCTAGTATTGTCTGGGGCTACCAGAATATTCCCCTCGCCAAGTCAACTCTGCTGGCGCGAAGCTCCTAGTGAAGCGTCGCCAACGTTTCCTACTTCGGTGCGCGTTAGAGCCTGAGCTAATAGTAGGAAGAATGAAAATGAATTACATTTCAGAGTTATTGTATTGAAGTCCAAATATATATTTAAGAAACTTCATAATTCAGGAGAAATTGGCACTTGGAATTGTTATAATTAAAAATGCTTTTTTTTTAAGTTGTCACCGAAAATTTCAAAATTTGTCTCGATTTGTAATCAAATAAAATTCGAAAAAATTCGATCTTTGTGGCAGCACTATTTTATCCTCTGGTTTTCCCAAATTATGTGCCTATAGATAAACCGTTTGGTTTTCAACGGTCGCTCACTTTCTTCCTTATTATTAGTGGGGATACTGAGAAATGCTTTGCTTTGGCTTGTCATCCTTCATGTTAGATTTAAGAATTTTATGAATTATGTTATTTGAGACGAATTTAAGAAATTGCTTCTTAAAATGTAAACTTTTTTCAACCAAAGGAACCTTATTTAAGCAATAATTTGAATGTAACATAAATAGCCTTTGTTGGTTTGATTCTTTGTTAGAGCTTTTTTAAAGGAGTGCTTAATATTTTCATTTTCATCTGTATCATAGTTTTTTGACTTTATTAAATTTGCCATATGTGAATTAATTTGCATTTTGCTGTGGGCATTTTCCTAAATGGATGTCAGTATTTAAATCATTTCAAAGTTGGACATAATATTGTTGTGTAGTTGAGGTGAATGTAGTAAAATCAATGGAAATGAATTCAAGATTAACTCAAGTTTTTTTCTCATAGAGAAACTACTTAAATACATTTAAGGAACATTCCAGTCTTTGAAGGCTCGCAGAAAATTGGAAACTTAAATCTACATAATTAACATAAATTCGGCATAAAGCAAATTGAAACAAAAATTATTATTTGGCTACTTGCCTCGCTCGTGTTCGAATCTGCAACCTTCCGTTCACGAATCCGCCGATTGAACAATTGAGTTACGAAGTGCTTGGTCGAAAGGAACAATTTTCGCTACATTTCCTCTTCCTTAGAAGGAAGCAGCATCCTTTTGTAATCTGGTGTGACTCCTAGTAACAGGTCTACACGAAGTAGCATGCATCTCTCCACCCTGGATCAAGACAGATTTTTAATCGTAGTATATGGACGGCGTCTTTTGAACCTCAACGCCCTCTATTTCGTTCCATACTTTCTATTTCATGTCACATGAGATAGTCGTTGTGTTACTCGATAAGGCCCGAAGTAGCGCCTTTAAAGCTTTTCGGATAATCCCACCTTGCCCTGGTGGTGCTCTCTTTTAACTTGCCTGTGGTGTGAGTCGAGGGATTTTCCTCCACTGCGGCCTTACATCCTGTATAGGCCGCTTGAGTTAGTTTTCCTCTCTGAGTCGGCCTGTAAAAAGACTAAAACGATGAGTTCTGGTGATTGTGACTCTGACGGTTGAGGGAATGTCGTGGGTAAGGTGAACTGCTTCTTGTTCTGGAAGAAGTAGGCTGTGTGTATTCGTCATTGAAGCTACCAAGGGAGCCAGCGTCGAGGGATGATGGTTCTAGCAGCACATGCATTTTGAAATATTCGACATCTCTCCCGGCAGTACCTTAGGACATGCCCGAGGCGTCCACAATGATAGCAGAGAGGCACATTATTATCAGTTCTCCATGTCTGTTTTACGATGAATAGTGGGTCTGTTGGTGGTTTCATTCCTTGGCTGTGGCCTGGTTGAAACCGAACGTCGGGGAGTGTTATTGCCTATCCTAGAACCTGTAAGTGATGCTAGAGCCTCTATAACCTCTTACTGGACCACACATTCAATATTACGTAGTATCCCAGTTTCGATATCTGTTTAGTACTGTACTTCAGAATCTTTTGAAGCTCCTCCCTGACGATGGTGCGTACTAATGACCCGAGATCATCGACACCCATGTTGGTAGACACCTCAGAGACATTAGATAGCTCCTGAAATCATGATCGAACGATACGACTTGATTGAAGACTCTCTATGTGGTGGAATTGTTTTAGAAAATTGTGGGTAATCTCACATTTCTGGAACGACAAAATCTGGTACGTCCTCTGCAATTCCTCTTTGTGAGATGGGATACTTTCTTGTCATAGATGGGCTAACTTTCTGGCAAAGGGAAAGTACATCTTGAATGCAAGATTCAGATATCTCATCAATTTGCCTAACGTTATATTAAGCGCTCACACACACGAAAAAAAGTGTTTTTCAGCGAATTCCGAAAAACAGTCTAGTAAGTGAAAGTGTCTTCATTGTTATCGAACCATTCCCGAGCTATTCTGGCAAGGTAAAAGGTGACGTACGCTAGGCATATTATGTTTTCTAACTCATCGAGAAACTACTTATATATATTTAAGGAACTTTCCAGATTTTGTAGGCTCGCAGAAAATCAGGAATTTAAAATTAGATAATTAACATAGATTTGACATCAAACAAATCAAAAATTATTTTTGGCAACTTGCCTTGCTTGTGTTCAAACCCGCATCCTTCTGTTCATAAATCCGCCGACTAAACAACTCAGCTATGATGTGCTGGTGGGAAGGAACAATTTTCGTTACAATATAATATTTCAAGTAATCCTATTTTCAACAAAATAAGGGTTTCCCCCTCTCTCTCTCTTCTATAGCAGCTAAGCAAATTTTGTTTTTGTGCAAAATTTAGCCTAAAGGAAAACAAAATTAAACCAATCACCGATAAAACAACTTTAAAGGAGCAATAAATATATTTTATATTTGTATTTATTAGTAACATTTCTTAGGTAGTGAAAAAAATAAGAATAAATTGTAACACTTTCACCATTAATTTCCATAATGTATTGCATAGAAAATAATTTCAATTTTTGATGACATAATTATGTAATTTTAGTGCTACAATTAAAACATCAAAAGCTGAGTTTTTGAGGAATATATAATTAATTTTAAAAACTTTCTATTATGTTTTTCAGTGAACAAATTAAAAGTATTCCATATCCACGAGTTAAAATAATAATCAAAATATTAGAAGAAAAATTATAACAATATTTTTAGCAGTCCATAGAAATATATACTGGGCATATCAGATAAGTCGGTTTAATAAAAAATAAATCTCTAATGTGTAGTTTTCAGCAATTTTACACTGGATTATCAAAATAGTTTTATTTACCATTATAATTTTATTCAACAAATACTTTTTCATAGAGAATATGTATTTTTTTTCTATAGAATTGAGGAGCAGAAAGAAGATATACAAGCTTTACATCGCACAATCCACATACTCCATTATCAACTCTCGGACAAAAGTGCCAGAAACACTGCAAGAGTTGAACCAATAATATCAAATACATCATCATTTATAGTACCCGACATATCAAGAAAAGAGCCTGATTCTATTAGAATGAATAAAAGAGCTGACAATTCTCCCTCAAAATATCGACAGAAATCTTTAAAATTTATTGAAGATGCTAAAGATCGAATAAGTAAGCTTCAACAAGAAGCTGATGACTTACAATATAGAAGTTCTGTTGTGTTTAGTTCTGAACCAAAAGTATCCCCTCTTGCCATTTCCAATCCATTGCAAGTGAATTCAATTGAACAGAAATTACAACCTTCTTCCTATCATGTAATAAAACCATTTGTTTCTGAAATGCCTCTTCTTAGTTTTGAAAATTTGATTCATAATGAATTACTAACTTTAGATTCAAGTTTTCCTACTCGCAATAAGAACCATTTAGCATATACATATACAAATGCTTATAAATCTGAATTGCCTGTTTGTGTTCCTGCAGCTGATAGGAAGCTATCTGATGATTTGAATATGAGCTTAAAACATTCTCAAAATATGAGTGAAAACTCAAATGCTTCTTTTACATCTTCATCAAAAAAGAATCCACAGAGGATTAACAAAGGACTTTTTAAAGAGGGCAGAGAAAGTGAAGCAATTAAACAATATGATTTAAATATCAGTAATAATTCTCAAATGCTACCTATTGAATCAGTTTTGAAAGAATCTTCATCAAACAACACAAATATCCTAGTAACTATGCCTTCTAATGTTCAAAAAAATGATAATCATGAACTATCTGAAAAATATGGTGAGAACCTTCAAAATTTGCCAAAAGTTTCTGTACCATCTCATGATAGACCCTTGATTAGAAACTTAAATGAAGGTAAACCAGAAATGTCTGTAGAAATAGTGAATGAAAACAAAGTCATAGAACCAGGTGTTGAAAAATCAATATCAGGATTTCAGCAGGTAACTGAAACTCCGCCTATAATTGATCTTGATGCAGCATGGAAAAGAAAGTCTTCTTTGAAGTCATCTGTTTTAACTTCTCCTTTAAAAAAACTGCCAATAGAAGTAACATTCAAGGAAATCACTGAAACTCAGTCTAGTCAACTTCAAGATGTGGAGCATGATCTTTTTGCAAGTTCCAGCAAAAGGAACTTGTCTGAAAATTTTAATGTTGATTTGTGTCATGTAGTGGGACAGCAGAATATAGAACAAAGAAGTAATCAAGAATTAAATGATGGAGATTCTAAAGAAATAGAGGCAGAACCACAAAATAATGATGAATATAATAGTGAAGTGAAGAAATTGCAAAAAATTGAATCTCAAGGGTTTACTGAAAGGGCTTTCCCTGAAAAAAGAGGAACTGTCAGCACTGGCATATCGAAATCTATAGAATCAGCTGACGAACAGAAAACGACCTTAAATGATCAGAAACCTGTTCAAGAAGATTTTCTAAGTGAACTTAGTGAAATTCATTTGTCTTGTGGAAGTGAGCAAGAACAGCAGAAAGAAGATTCTGATAATTGGTAAGACAATATGTTTTATTTAGCAAATTAAGATATAAAATGTTAAAATCTTCTCCAAATTATACTATTTAAACTTTGACTACATATGCAATCATATTTTATTAAAATGAATCATAAAATCATTTGTGTGCATAACTTTTCTAAAATCTTACTTTCTCTAATTAATTAACTTATAATGGAAATGCACTTTCTATCCCCACCAGGATTACAGGATTTAATATATAAATCAAATTTATTCCACTCTATTTAAATTTGGCGACCACTTTTTGTAGCTTTTAACTTTACAGGATTTTATTTTTGCTTCTGGATGAGCACAACATATTAGGAGAAATGAAATTATAGCCTAGTAAAATGCTCCATTTGGTTTTAAAACATGTGATGGATTACTGATGAGAGAAAGTATAAATAATAATTCATTTAAATCATTTCTTCTGATTTATGTTACTCCTGAAAAGTAATGTAAATTTATTTTTTATTGTCAAAAAGTGAAAAACAATTTTGACAATCTTAATAGAAATTATCCTAACTTTTTAGAAATCCCAGTTAACATCAAAACATTTATTTCCAAGTAATAATTTTTTCTATTTACATATATAATAAAATTACACTGTCACAGACATCAGCATGTTAGTATAATACAATACATACATTGAGAAAAGTATATTCACACAAACACATTCATTTGTTATATAGTTATAAATAATAACTGAATGTTCACAAAAGTCAAATGAATGGAGTAAATAATTCCATCTTGTGCATATCTGATGATATATAATATAAATGAGCTTGTGTCATTTTTGATCAAGATATGTTACCATCTTTCACCTTGGAATCATTGTTGATTGCACTATTAAGATGTTGCAAAGCTGACTGGAGGGCTGAGGAAAGAGTTAATAACTGTCTTTGTCTTTCTTCTTCAAGAACCTAAAGTAAATAAATATTTTTAAAGTGGAATATATTCTATATTTAGTGAATCTGTATCTTTTAATTACAACAAACTCTCCTTACACTATAAGCATTTGATGAAGTCAAAAGTTTATTAAAACACCTCTCTTGTTTTACTATAATTTGTAAATAAAGTAGTAAAGTTTTACATCTGTTTTTAGCTTAATGCAATCTAATCAACTGCATCCCCTCTTCCTGCCCACTGTGGATTGTTCATGGTATATGGGTAACAGGATTTCCACTCAAAAATGCAAAATGCTTAGGTGCTAGTAATAATGCAGAGTGATTTTAAACAATGGAAAAGGGAAGTAACAATTTAACATTATTGATATTATAGCACATTAAAAGAGTCTTGATATTTAAGTACAAAAAACACAGTTTCTATTTATTACCTAGAACTAAGCAAAAACAAAAATTGCATATTAAGCTGCAGACGGGTTATACTTATGCTTTATAATTGTAAGTCACACAAATTTAAAGATTTGGGTGAAAAAATATGCAAAACATTTAACGATTTATATACATTTTCAGCTATCAGTTTCATGGAGCTAATCCTTATCAAATAAGGTACAACATTTGTACATTTTTTTTTATCATTTCACTTTCAGTGAAGATATGTCAAAATATTTTTGATTACGTTGAATGTATAAATGGATGAAAGTGATACTACATTTTCATACAAAATGTTTGAAATCAGTTTATTTTCTGATTTGATGTATCAATGATGACTCTTTTGAATTCACATCCAGTATTGTATTATCTTCTCACAATGTGAGCAACTTCTCAAGCCTATTCAGAAAAATCAGAACAGATTTTTAACCATCCAATCGTATTATATAGATTTTGAGCAGCACATTGATTTAAAAATATTCTCTAATCTACTTCAAATAAGCTCACATAGTTTATCAAATGACAAAATTGTCAGAGTGATTTACTATGTTTTCGCAGATTAAATGTTGCTATTTCTATAAATTCTAATCTTTCATAATATTTACAGAATTTTCCAGCATGCTCATTAGTAGCAATTTGGCTCACAAATTGATACTGGACTCGTATATACAGGAAAAAGGTGTGCATTTCCTTATTACTTAATCATGAATCATATTGTTTCATTTTTAGAAGTAAGGACCAAGATATTTTATTCTTTCAATCTTTAAAAAGAAACATTTTTTAGATAGGAAATAAATAAGAAACAAATTTCCCATTGTTTTCTTAGCTCTCCCTGGTGTCGTGGCATTGCTGTAATAAATTTATATTTAAAGCAGAAAACCGCCACCAAGAAAACACATGGAATTTTAAAATTGTGTGCAAAACGGAATATACAGGACATTTTTTTCCCCATAGTAGTTTTTTTATTCCAATCTAAAAAGTGCCACTCTAAAGAATGTAGTCATAATATCCAAAAATAAAACAATGCCATTCAGGATTGAGTAATGTAGAGACCCACACCTTTTTTTGTATAGTGATGCATTTCTTTTTTGCCTTGAGACTGCAGAAATTGTGAGCTTATTCAAAATAGAAAAGATAATTTTATTAAAACAATGAATTGCTTATTTAATATCATGCTATATACGCTGTATTTAATATCAATTTGGGGGATAAAAAAATTAATCCCAATTTTCTTGAATGGGTTCAAGAAGTTCCGCAAAATCCAATTTTTTTTTGTAGTGCACGCTTTGTAATATGGGAAAACAGGCATTTACTAATCATTCCAAAAGCAGAAAACATACAGCATCCCAGCTCAAAAATATTCATCATCACTGATATTGGTTTTTGTATCTTAAAGGAATACAAAAAAGATGATTCATCAAATCCAAAAACTTGCAATTTAATGTTTAAAAAAAATGTCAATTTAAACTTTTCAGTTCAACAGTCATTTCAAGCAGAATAATTAAGGTCATTAAAATGTTTTGCATCATATTTATCTGTAAATGCACCCAATGACAGATCAGAAATATTTTTACATTCCTTGACCGAAAGTGAAATAGCTAAAAAATGCACATTAAACCATTCAAAGTCTCATACTTCATTTTTTAAATATAGATTAGCATCGTGGAACTGACAGTTAAAAAATTAGCAGAAATTGAGCCTCAAATTCATAAATTGGTAGAAATGAGTAAATAAATAAATTAATTTTGCTTTGTAATATTTTTTGTTACAAAATCATTAGTATCATACAATTATTTTGTGAAAGAGTAATTATGTTTTCCCCCTGTATATAAACATAAAACTTGTTTTAATGTGGCATGACTATAATGTTAAGCTGTCCCTTCCTTTGTGTTTTTCACTCCTTAAAATCAGATTGTATTATAACTAGTACAAGAGTGCTATTCGCATATTTCTTGCATTCAGGGAAAACACAGAGAATTTTCCCATCACATTTTATATAATTTCCTTAATTAAATAATAGGTATACAAATAGCTTTATAAATCCTTCCTACAAAGCTGATTGATTTAAAAATTGAAATTTTGGAAGAATGTTTTATAAGTATTCAATAAATGAATAAATTTTGAATGCTTTTATAGTTACCTTTTTTTGTTGGTCTTTGTGCTTTTCCAGTTCTGCTTTAATTGACTGCATCAAATTACTGCTTTGACTATCTCCAGAATTTGAATTCTGAACAGCTTCCTAGAAGTTCAGAAAATATGCTAATATTTTTATTCCAACATTTTAATACATAATACAGAAGATATGATGTAATGGTTTGGGACTCAAATTTTTTATATACAGGGACATATGTGTGTAAGAAATACATAAAAAGCTTCTTCTTCTTTTTTTTTTTTTAATGAACAATTTGGAATTGGAAATGAATGATTTAAATGAAAGGAAGGCTCTTTACTTATATAATATTACATAAATGTGCCATCACTAACATAGATAAGCTTAATAGTGACTCTTTCAAAGATGACAAAGGTTTCACAAATATTTGCTGCACCAACTGAAAGCTATTTGCTGCACCAACTGAGACTTCATCAGTCATTTGGACCCTGCATTTTTTAGTTGTGCTTCAATTTACTTGGTTTCTCCCAACCCCACACTGCTATACAAAGTAGCAGGTGTGGTCTTCCTAAAATTTTCTTCCATACTCTCTAATAAAGACTTTATCCTAACGAACACCTCGAATGGTATTGATGTACATTAGTACCGAAATATTTTTCCTTGGGATTCTTGGTAACTATTTTGACAATTAATCTTTGAAATGAAGTCAATAATAACAAACTCCAAATTGGGTTTTAGATTAATTTTTCCTGTTAAATCAAAAATTTGCTTTGAAAATGTTTTTATGGGTTTTCTTAAACCAATGAAATTAAAATTTGGCACAGAAGTACATTTTTGAATTATCATATTTACATATTTCTGAAAGTACAGATCAAGAGACGATCAATTCTTAGTTGGATTTGATTGACATCTACACAGGACTGACCATCTGGGCGGTGCGGTGGATGCTATGCACCAGAGATCCAACCATGATTAAATTTAAAGCAATAAATAGTTGGAAGGAAAAAAGAGAGGAAGAAATTTAACTGGAACAATAGACAGGTTTTAAAATAAATGAAGCTTACCGATGTATTACAGTTTTGTGCAAGTGTGCAACATGTAACTGTCATTTACCTCACATACTAGGCTAAATTGCATAAATTACTTTAGTAATTCATACTATAAATTGTTTAATATTGTTAGATCTAATCATATCTATGCCAAAGAATTATTCTTCTAGTTGTCATAACTCGGATTCTCAGAAGAAAATTAGTAGACGGAAAAATTAAATTTCAATAAGTTATGAATAGATCTAATTTCTTGTCTACAAAGTAATTCTGGCAATGAAATTACTCCGACTTCAGAAGCTACAATTCAAGCTTGAACTGTTGAAGAAAGTTCCACACAATTTTGCAATAAAAATGGAAATGATGATAACAAATGTGATCAAGTGCCTTAAATGATCCAGGTTTTTTACCAAACATTATGACTGACAAGTTTAAAATGTTTTGGGTTAAAAAAAATACCTGTAGAACACCTAAGAATTTTTGTTTAGAAAGCTGAAGGTATATCATTTTTCATTTGCTGCTTTTTTTAAACAAGTACTGAATCATGAAATGCAGCCGATTGATTTATTCAAGATTCAGTATTTTTTTATGCTGTATATTATTTTTCAGAGAAAATGAAAAATCTATACGATTTATAGGTATCTATAACTGCAAAAAGTTATCAACAGTAATTCAAGATCATATGCATTCTTTATGTCACTCAATTCATTTATTGCTTGGAAAGAATTAGTAAAACAACTAAATTTATATTCGACAGTTCAAATAACAAAAGAAATGGAAAGATTTAAATTACTTACAGAGAAAAGATTCTTCACTGTGAAATTACTATTTCAAAGAATAGAAAATATGATTTTATTCTTAGCATGTAATAATGTCAGGAAATGGTGCAGTTATAGAAACACTCAATAATGGTAAATTTTTCAGTTTAACCGAATTATGAAGTAATGTTCTCTATTTCTGAATTATATAAACAGAATAAAAGATTCCAAAAATAGAATCGCCAAAATTTAGCATATTCACAATAAAAACAAATTATTCCTAATTAGGAATATACAAAAGTAACCAAATATTGTATTATCCAAATGAATTCTACTTCTGATATTCCCCCCCCCCCCAAAAAAAAAAAACTGCAATCTTTATTGCAAATGTAAATTTTGAAGATAAGTATAAATGTGTTATTCCTAGGGCTTGTTGCAGTATCTGAAGAGTTAGCAAAAACTCTATTGGAAATGTTAAGTAAGCTTGATTTAGGTATGGATTGTAGTGGACAGGCATACAACAAGGTAGCAAAATGAACGGGAAATATAAAGGTGTACAATCTAGAATAATTGCTCTAAACTCCCATCCAATTTATATGTTTTGCCTATGAACATTTAATTTGTGATGCCAGATCCAGCAGTGTATATATATATATATATATATATATATATATATATATATATATATATAATTGCGACATTTATGTTGCATAATTTATTCATCTACTAACAGATAGTGAATTCTACAAAAGCATTTAAACATTACATTACTCTTAAACTATTATTGACACCCATTGAGAAGCCAAAATAAATGCTGTTAAAGCAGTGGATGTACAATTTGAAAACATTTTTAAGGCCCTAGATGAATTTATTCTTGCAAATAAAAAAATAAAAATGGTATCCAAAGATAAAAATCTATTGCATTCAATACAAGACATGGTATCAACTTTAATTTATAACATTTGATTAATAGTATGGTTCACAATATTGTACAAAATTAGCACAATCAATGACTATTTCAATTAAAAATTATTGTTTTGTGATTGAACTTTTAATTTAATGAAGTTAAAACTGAAATCCAAAATTTAGCTTATTCTTAGAAAAATTTGCATCTTTTGAAATATTTTACTGAAAAACGAAATCGAAAAAGAGAGCAAATATATTTCGAAATAGCAGAAGATGAAATCATTGGAACAACTGTTGTAGAATTTAGGTGTTATTTTTTAACTTTGTAACTGATACTGTTTTTGTTTTCTTAGAAGATGCATTTCAAATAGAGCACTGATATAAAAATTTTAGAAAGATTCTCTCAACTATTGCGACTTTTTATAATAACAATGTAGATGAAAGCCTAAGCCAAATAATTGTTTTGGTACGTGATTAGATTTTCAATGAAACATATGTATTTAACACATACTAAATAATAGTTATAAGGATATATTTTTAAAAGTATTAATGGTAATAAAGCTTTTCTTGACATTGCCAGTTTATAATAAATGTAGTGTTCTTTCAGCAAATTAAAATTAATAAAGAATTATCTTTGGTCAAGCATGTTTTCAGAATGCTTAAATGCACTTGCACTAAGCATCGAAAAAGAAATTCTGAAGTAATTAATATCAAAAACAAAATCACGCATTAACTAAACATGCAATAGTAATAGATATTTGCAATTTTTTTTTTTTTTTTTTACTTGCAAAAAATTTAGGGCCCCAAATGCTCTCTTGCACCAGGGCTCAGGTCTGCGTCTATACTATAGATATTAAATCTGTGCACCGTGTTTTATTCATTTTGTTGTTTTCAGATTTCTGGATAGACAGATGGTAAATCTTTGTACCAAATTTTATTGAGTTAACTTATAATCGGGCAGCCAGACAAAAACTTCATTTGGATGGATTTTGCTCATAATTGATAAAAATCTACAACTTTTGGAGTAGAGACTGTATACCAAATTTCATCCATATACCTAAAGCGTTTTTGAATTATCTTTATTGCAGGCAGATGCACTCTTTCCAAAAATTTGTTTTTTGAACTCAGGGAGGTCTAAAAGGTAGAAATTTATCAAATTCACGAGTTTGAAATTTTTTTATTACACTTCTTTTTCTACACTTAGTATATGAGAAAATAAAAATGCTTCATATGAAAAGTATTTGGTTCAGGAATTAAGGAACACTCTTTATACATAAAAGGTTTCATAATTTCTTGCATATTACCCAAGGTGATTTACAAAATGCAAATATACCAGACTTCGCAAAAGTGAAATTTGGTACATTTCATTGGGTATAAATTGATTTGAATATTCTTTATTTGATAGCATATTGTTATATCCCTCCATACACACTTGCTGATTAATGCAATAATCAAACACATCACTTAGAAATTACAATTTCACTGTTGATCTGCAGAGTATCTACCCTTACATCTTTGTTTGACACAGTGCATATAATTCTAGTAAAAATTGATGTAAGAATAAGTACACAAATGCTCAAATTATTTGTACATAACTCGTAGTTGAAGGTGATAAAAATTACACATATTAACAATTACCTAAAAACTGCATATAAAATCTGTAAATATTTATTTTGTTGTATAACAATACTAGCCAATGTACCTTTGGCTCTACCTAATCTATTTGTAAATAAGAAAGAAATAAAGCTTTTTTTTTTACCTTTTTCTTTTGGAAGTTTTAGGAATCTCAATTAATTAATATTAAAAACGCTTGTAAATAAACCATATTTTTAGTCTATTAGAGCCTATATCTAAAGATTGCTTTAAGTTCCAATTGTAGAATTTAACAAGATATAATAAGCTTAGAAAAAATGAGAGTTTTTAGATTAACAAAGACAGTTTTAACAGGTTAACTTTTAAGATAAAGGATGAGAATTTGAAGAAAAAAAAAATCTGAAAGGCTTAATTTTAGAGATTAAAATCTTTCTTAATTAATTTGTGAGTAGTAGCACAGACATCATAATCTCATCACTATTAAAATATATTTAAGATACAGATAAATACTATTTATGAAGCAGATTTCAAAATGCAATACCAAATGTAAATAAACATATTTTATGTTCAGCTTTTATAAAGGGATATGCAGTATGGTTTTAGGAGACTTGATTTTTGAATATGATGATATAACAGCAATGATTAACAGGAGTGAGGAGAAATGCCTGAATTTTATGAAGTTAAAAAAACAGAAAGCTAAGAGCTAACATATAAATTGAAATAAAATCATATTCAATGAATTCAAGCTAAAAACCAGCCATTAAAAAGAAGAGTAACATACTAACTGGCAGGAGCAAAAAAATAAATAGAAAAACCCTGTGACCTTCAGAATCCCCTCATGCTGTTTTCTATGAAATTTAATTTATAGAGGTAATTTAAATTGCAATAATAAACTTGTTGAAATGGTATAAATGTTACATCAACAATGTGTTGTGACTAATGGAATTTGCCTTGGACAAGCCCCCACAAATGCGATCAGCAGATTTTAAGCCAAAAGGAGTGTCTCTTGTTTTACAAGTGGCGCCATTTAGGGCCAAGAGTACAACTTGGTTACACACACATCACAACCCTTTTTAGGGGGCGCACTACATTCATACATCTGAGATCATAATTTAGACCTGGAAGAGAAAATGATAAACTCAGACCCAGTACCCCCAGTGATATAACTCTCGATATGGAGGACTTTGAAACCACGAACAGATTTAACGAGCGACAGTCGCTATTCACTCGGAGAATCTTTTGGCCGGTGAGCTTTGAACCCGCAACCTAAGCAGTACACTCTACCAGCCAGGCCTACATCAAAAATAATTCTATTGAACTTCACAAGTTTTACATTTTATTGTTTAAAATTATTTTAAGTTTTAGTATCTAGCCTAAAAAGGATTTAAAAGTTTTATTTCAGTTTAGTAAATTTTTACTTAGAAAACAATTGAAATAAAAAATTGTCTGGACTTGTAAGTACGAGATTGATTAGATGGAGTGCCAAAACCTGCATTGCCGAAGGGCCTCAGAAGAGCTTAATCGCACCTTGCCAACTGGATAGATTAAAAAAAATTTAATTGGTAATATAAGATATTTTAAATTTAGTAAATTCAATAAAAGAGATACCAAATATTTTAAGATCTCCACTAATGATAAAGATGACATTCTGTTGGCGAGCTACAGGCTAAATTGTTTGACTAACAGCTATGAAATTTAGAACATCTTGGAAGGTAAAAATACATCTCAGAGTATTTACTTTTTTAAAAAATGTAAAAGTCTAAAAATTAAACAAATTTTTGACTTCAATCCCGATAACTCGTGAAAATCTTACAGCACGAAATTTAATTTTATACTATTTCAATGTTATGTATATATATAGCCCGATTTTCAACAACAGATTACATAGTCAACCTGAAATTAAACCATCATCCAATATTGGAAGAACCAATAAAATTGGATTAAAAAGAAAAATTACATCTTTATACAAAGCTTAAGAAGGAACCAATTAATATTTGGATAATATACTAAGCAAATAAAAAAAATAAGTAAAGCTACATTACATGAAATTCAAAAGACATATGAATTGGACATATATATATATATATTTAATAGCACTATGATGTTAAGGGAGTGATCTGTATTAAAAAGATTAATGTACACAAACAGAACATAAGTAAGACAATTAAAATAACATAGCTTTAATGTCTAGCAATTTGGCAAAATCATGTGCATCATATTTAAATCACACACACACATATTATATATATATATATATATATATATATATATATATATATATATATATATATATACACTAATCTACATATCTGTGTATATATAGAGAGAGATTTTGTAAAAATTAATTTAAAAGGAGAATAATTGTTACACCAAAACGAAATTGGACTTAATTTGAAAGTTCAATTCAATTTATCAAACTTCAAATCATTGTTTAAATTTAACAAACAGATTTATTTATGTATACAGAAAAATATTTACAAGTTTATTAGAAATGAATAATGATTTAAATATTTGATGGGCAATTAATTAGCAATGTTATTTAATAATTATACTTTTCAATAAAAAAAAACATAGTTATTGTTAACAGTAAACAAATAAAGAAAATCAGATACTTACACAAACAAGTTGAGATAAATTTCCTGAAAGATGCTGTGCTGTTTGCTGCACAACAGTTTCGATGGCTGATTTCACGTGATGACACTGTTCATCAAATTTTTTGGATAAGCGCTTTTCCATTTCTACATATTCTCTCTGTATATTAGACTCTAAAACTTGAAGCTGAAAAATAAATGAAAAGCTGAATTATATATGCACAGCTATATCTTAATATGTTTTAAATCCTAATTAATGTTCTTTTTTTTTAAAATCTTAAATTAGCTCATATTACTTTGTTCTGAAATGTTCTCTTATTTCTTGATATAAAAGCCCCTTTTCCTTTAAAAATATAACATTAAAAAACAGCAACAAAAAAACATCATAACATAATAATAATAATCATCTTTGATAAAAAAATTTATTACAACTTCAGAAAATAGGATTAGTGAGACATTGCATTGCCCACTTGATTATAAATTGCTACAAACTATGTCCACAGAAGATTTTGAGTTGTTAATTTTTCAAATATTAGCATGCTTTCAAAGAATTAATATGCATTAGATCTTACAAATTACATCAGTTACCTCAATTATTGTGTGATTGCATTGAATCAATTGATTACAATTATAAATATGAATAATAATGACATAATGAAAGAAAAGATTTAGATTTCCTTGCAAGAGCTTAAGTGATAAGTAAACTTGATGCATGTTTATACATAAAAACAAAAACTGTTAGATATAATCTACTAAAGAAATTTATAGAAAGAATGATTTTAATGTCAATCCAGAACTGCTGTAATATTAGTATGTTCTTATACCTACAGTTATGAAAAATATCATAAACCGCATATTTTAATGAATGATTTTTTTCTGATGCTTTTTGAAATTCTCATGAATGCTTTAAATATTCATCTGTATTTTATGTATTAAATTTCAATAATTAATTCAATATGATACATTTACTAACTCTATTACAAATCCCACTTTTCATTTCTTCCAAATTTTGTCGAGATGCTTCTAATTCATTTCTTTCTTCTATTTGACTTTGTTTGATAGCAGCAATTTCTTCCTGTAAAAGAGTTAAAAATATAAAATTTATTGCTCTTTTCTAGCCTCCCTGCCCCAGCTGCATTAAGTTATAATGAAACTGGCTATACACTAAGAAAAATTCTCTCACACTTAATACTTTTTTCATCTCTCGTCAGCAAGTGCTCCCTTTCCCCAATTTTTGATTGAAATTAACAAAATGTAAAATGAAATAAAAAAAAATGAATACCTGAATTTGTCTCAAATCTTGTCTCCAATCAGCATTATTTAAATGCCTCATTTCTGATAATCTCTGTTCTAAAGTTTCCTTAAATAAAAAATATGAAAACAATCTGTATTTCTTATTGTATTGTTTGTGAGCATATATTTTGGTATTTTACTGCTTTGAGAAATTTACTTAAAAACTTATGAATAAAATTTAATTCGGTATTTCACAATTAAATATAAAAACCTTACCAATAAATTATCATCTAAATTTGTTGATTCTTGGATTTTCATGGTATACACAGGAGTTAAAAAATGAGTTAAACTCTCATTGATACTACATTTGATTTATGGATAGAGATTCAAAAATAATTTAAAATAAAAACAAGTTATTGGTGATTTAAAAATTTTTTTAAAAAATAAAATTTATGGTACAAGATTGTCTAATCAGAATTTCTTTATTAAAGTATCTTTCATCATACATAACTATAAAATGTTATATATTAATTTTATATAACATTTTATAGTTATGTATGATGAAATCTACCTAAATAAGATTTATAAACATTTAACGATAATATTGAAATAAAATATAAATTTGAAACAGCAATTATAAAAAATTATAAGCAACAATAGGTTATAGCAATACAGAATGACATAATTTTTTGCCATGTTTACACTTTTTTATACATAGTTTTAACAAATATAAACTGAAATGAGAAACAATAGGCAACTTTCAAATAAGTGTTGATCAAATAGCAGATTGTGTTTCAAAATGAATGTTAATATTATCACTAAAAATTCCAAAAGAATCATAGTTAAAAACTTTTAATTATTTGAACTGAAATTAAGTCAGTAATTAACATATTTTTAGATTTACAAGTGCCTGTAGAAGTATACTTCTTTTGGAGGATGAGAGATGGTCAGATTACAATATTCAGAAAATTTCTTAATAACAGATTAATCTTGAGTACTTATATTTTATTGAGATTTTTTAAATACTATATAGATAAAACTGGGAACTATTTTAAATTCAAAATATGAAGAGCATAAGGGTTCAGCAGAAATGTTCATGGTTTTTACCTGATTTCTTTGTAACCGCGTATTTAAATCATTGATTTGAGCTTGGCTACTAATAACTTGCTGTTCCAATTCCACATTTCTTTGCCTTAAACCATTAACTTCCTCTTCCAAAAGAGTCCGGTTGTGTTCAGCATTTTCTAATTGTTGATTCAGTCTATCTATGTGAGCAACAGGCAATCTCCCATCTATGCCATTATCTATGTGATCCATTACTACAGCAAGAGCTGCATCTGAATACATAATTTGCAAAAATAAAATAACATGAAGGATAAAAGGGTTTCCTTATATAAAATTTCAAAAACAATATTCAGAAAAATATCTTTGCAGTATTTGCAATTTGTAAAAGTTTTATTGTAAAAATAGATTTTTAAAGAATATTTAGATAATAAATAGCAGTATATAAACATTTTTTGATCATCAAAATTCATGATTCATTAATTTATGAAAAAAAAACATTATTAATTAAATTTACTAAAGATCAAAAAGATATTAAATATTAAAGTTATACACATTTTCTCATGAATGCAATTTAGTAAAATACAACGTTTATATTTAAAAAAAATATATTATTAAAATCAAAGTGATGAATTATTTCATCAAAAAATTGATTGCAGAGATTGAATATGTACAATCTCAATAACAAAAATTTCTAGTTAAGTACAATTTAAAGTTTAATTGCAAACAGACAAAGAATGCAGAACATATCATTTAAATTGTACATTTTATTTATGTATTTAGTGTGCAGCTACAAAATCGAAGATGAAAAAAAAAAATGAAACTAATATTAGCAAGTTAAATATAAACTAGAAAAACAGAAACAATTTCAAACACTTATTATAAAATGAGACATTTTGGAATTCATTTTGGTATCTATTTATTCAAGATGTAGTTAGTATGTTAAAGACAAATGAGTCATACTTTTACAAGGCAGACTTCAAAAAACAGAACTATTATATGATATGCACCACATTTTGATCTTGCACATAAGAATTCATTTCCTTTTACTCATAGAATCAGACCACTAGTAAATAAATTTGAACAAAAAATAATAATAAATAAATAAATTAATAACAAACTGTGAAGAGGAGATAACAAATATTAAGATAACACATTTAAAATCATACCAAAAACTTCCACCAAATATTCCATTCTCAAATTTTTAAAAATTCATTATTGTAATCATATGCATTTATATCAAGGTGACCGGCACCCAAATGACTGGATATTCTGGGAGGCCAAGTAAATCAAATCAGAAATAATCAAACAAGATAATTCAATGGTATTTTTTCATAAGTAAAATGGCAAGTAATAAAAATCAAGCTTTTACTGATAATTTAAAGCAATAGAAAAGAAAGATTAACCATATTAATAAATTTCACCCCTGCTCCTCGATCTTTTTGCTGAATTATTAAGTTTTTGATGATGCTATTATTTCTATAAAGCATTTTCCCCTTTTATTTTGAAATATTATGAACACAAATTTCTAAATTCTTTTGATGAATTGATGCTATAGATGTCATAAAATGAACATGATTACTAACATTTTATTTTGACATATTTTTTTAAATTTTGTGTTCCTTTAAAATTCCTCATACATTCAATAAAATGCTTTACAATTTAAAAATAATATTAAACACAAGAAGTTAATTTGTTCAATGCATTATAGGTACATAAGCCTCTAGTAATTAAAAAAAAAATCTTTTAAACTGAAAGGCAGAATTTTTCTTATGTAGTTTGATGTATAAGAAAACTGTTTGCCACAAAAACTGACAAAATTTACAGATACAACCCTTTTTTGAAATTTATACTTCTAAGACATTTTTATGCAGAAAAAAAGAATTAATTGGACTAATTTTCCACTTTTCCCTCTGTTTAAAGGACATAAGCATTATGCAAGTTATTATTATTATTACAGTTTGTGAGCTAAAAATCAATGCAATTTTGCTTTTATTGAAAAAAATTTCTTATTTTATTGCAGATTTCATTTTTTATATGTAAAAGAATTTTTTCTGTTAGTAAAGTTACTTGGAAAAGTCAGGCAAATTCAAAAAATAGAAATGCAGCCACACTGTATAGGCTTCTTCTAAGTAATCATGAGAAGCTCTAAATAATGTTCTTTGATTTATATTTGTTTCATGCTTTTGTAATTCAAATGTCATTTCAAATCAATATTGCGTTCTACAAATAAGGACTGCTTTAAAAAAATTTCCAAATATTTTAAATTAAAATTTTCTATTTCACTTTTACTCAAAAAACAATCCTATAATTGCAATATTTGATAATAGGGGAGAAAATGAATCACTATTTAATGATATAATGATAAAGATTCTAATTTAAATATTTATTGAATCATTTTTTCGTTGATAGATATCAAGATGATTTTTCTCATAAATATTGAAGAATTCAGAAGATAAAGAAATTAAATAATTTTTCACAGCCAAAATTTCAACATGACTACATTTGGAATAATGACCTACAACATAAAAAGCTTTCTTATCAATTATTAGCTCAATATGAATAGAAAAAAAGTGTGATTGCAATAAAGCAAAACAAACCATGAACATTATCTGGTGTGATGCGTCCACCAACAGCTTGATTAGTTCCTAAGGACACATCTGGTGGATTTAAAGTTCGCATATGTTGTGGGTGTCTGGGATCTTCATGACTGATACTGGGTCCTGGCCAAGCCACCACATTTGATGGTGGTTGCCACATTTCCCGTGCTGAAGCATTGTTCATTCTCGATGATGAAGCTTGACCATCTTCTGCTGGAGTTGCAGGACTAGACTGAACTGGGAGTAAATCTGAAAAAATAAAATCAAGTATATATATATATATATATATATATATATATATATATATATATATATATATATATATATACAATAATGATTTGTTTTTAAATGCACAAGAATGAAAAATGTATAACAAAATGAATAAGTTATGGCTTTAAACTAAGTCCACTAAATGTATACTTTCAATAAAAGTTATCCTAAAAATAAAAATATTTTAGACATAAAGTAACAATAATATAAATTCAAAATCCTAAAAGATATGCACAGTTTAATTTCATTTTAAAAAATGAAACTTCCAATTAGCTTCAGAGTAAAATATAAAAAAAGCCTTGTATAATACTCTAAACACTTGAATTATTAAATTTTTGTAGTCTAAAGAAGAACATATTTCAATAATGTAAATTACAGAGAAAATAAGGCTTATCATTTATTTTGATTCATCTAATAAAGGGCTTATACTCTTAATAAGCAATATATAAATTGAATTAAAAATAACTCTTTGTATAGTTGAAAAAATCTACTGGTTGAAATTTATTTCATCATAAAATGTAAATAACTAGTATTCATAGAATAGTTTGTTTTTTAATGTTTTATTTCAGAATTTTTTTAAATAAATAAATACATTGTTACAAATAAATAAATAATGAGAGAAATTAAAAATTACACAAATTTATTAAACATGAAATATTACATAATACAATTTGAAAAATATTTTTTGAAAGATATAAACAAATTATTTAAAACATAAGTATTAAATTTATTTATCAACGAAACTTTAAAAAAATAAAGGCAAAAGCATAAACTTTATTTTAAAGAATTATGGGAACTTCAAATAAACAAAAGGAAACCTTCCAGGGAGGTAGTCACAAATTTTCATAAAATTGTATAGCAATAACTTTTTTGAAGAGAAAATGCAAAAAATTAATTAATATTAGGAATTCAATTACTATATCATTTGTTTTTATATTATTTCAGCACAGCCAAATATGAAACATTTTTCTTATAATCCAACAATAAATTAAATGGAAACAATTTTATTTCAACATTTATTTATAGAAATGGAATTACCTGGGAATGTAGCCCATGGTGAAGGAGCTGGTTGAGCTTGCATGCGTTCAACTCCTCCCTAAACACGAACAAAAATTTTTTTTTAGTTTCATTGCTTCTCTAGAGAATAATTATCATTAAAAATAAATGGCATACAATATAAACAATTCTTAATAATTTATTTCATTATATTGTATTTTTTAAAAAAAAATTTAAATTTCTTAAAACATAATTAACACAATGGTCACGACAAAACAACTTTACTGTAAGAAAAAATATGAGAATTCTCAATTCAAATCTTGAGAATTTTCATTCTTTTTCATTGCAATTAATGTGTCTTTTTAATTCAATATAAACTATAAGAATTAAAATATATATTGGTTGTATTCCAAGTAATTAGTTATAAGAATGCTGAAATAAAATTACACAATTTAGAATGCACAATTAGAACTAATTTAATAGCTTCATATTTCTTCTGCTTAAAAATGGGGGCGAGGGTGGTACTCTTCAGAATTTGTAGCAAATTAAAATTTTAGTGATGAAGATATCAAAGAAAAAAACACAAGCCAATCACAGAAAATTAACCTGATATTTACTGATAGTACTTTAAAGTACTGTTTAAATCATATCTACACTGACTATTTTTTCTAACAGTATTTATAAGAACATAAAGAATGTTCTTCCAGTAAAATGTAGTAGATATCATTAATATTTTAAAATTAAAAATCTTTTATAATTATTTTAATTGATTAAAAAAGTTTTCTTTCTGCACTTATTCTGTCCTAAAATTTAACTTATGGTTCAAAAATAAATTTGAAAAATTGATGGTAAAGTAATTGTTAAATTAAGGATTATATAGACATTTAATATGTAGACAAATTAAAGTGAAGAAAAGGAAGAGAAATGTTTCGTCTTAACTTTCATATGTATATTCCAATGTAATCAATTATGCAATGGCATAACAGATCTTCATAAAATCAGAGAAAATTACATATCCATTTTGAAACTGTAGCTCTCCCCTTAAACCAGATTAACTAGATTGAAAATATATTGAATATAAATCTGAAATTTTGATGTGAATCTACAGATTAAATTTGGTTTTATTAAGCTAATGGCATCTTTTAGTAATGGTCTTCATATACATACAATCAGAAAACAGAATGTAAGGCAGTATATAAAGCATTCCCTAACATCTCATTGAATTTTTGATAATTTCAATTCTTTTATTTGTGCTTCATAATAGTTATAATAAAATAACTAATAAGTATTTTTTTTTTTCATAAATGAAAAAAATCCTTATTAGTTACTTTAAGTGATTTCAACACAGTAGGCAAAATAAGAATACATTTATTTTGATGATGTGAAATATGAAAGCTTAGAGATTATCTGCAAAATATCAACATTCTCAAAACCAAATTTCTGGACATGATTTTAAAAGTTGGGCAGGGGGGGATGCTTTGTCTTGAAACAGTATTAAGAAATAATTTTTCTTTACATTAATTTTAGAAAACAAGATGTCCCAATTAATTTTTACTATCAATCTAAATGACAAATAATTTGATCGGATATTAAATTATTTGTCAAAATGAAGAATTAATATTGATATCCAACAATTTTATAAAGTTTTGGTAAAGGAAATATATGATTATATTATTAATTTTGAAAGAATACATAAATCATAAAATAATTTTTCTATTATAAATTAATTTAAATAATGCACAAAATGCCCAGTCATTTTATTTAGAGTTATAATTTTTCAGAAAGCTTAATTCCTTCAAGTTGGATCATCATTAAACCATTAATTTCAAATTTCCTTTTCATATTTTTTTAAATATAATTCTTACTTATAAAATCATACATTTCAAATAACTTTAGAGTTGTAATTGTATAGAAAATATAAGAAGGAGAATATAAGTTTACCTCAAAGCCTTCAAATTCTCCAAATTCATCATCTTCATCTTGTCCATCATCTGCAGCTTCAAGTCCATCAGGTAACTATTAATTTATCAATCACAATTCTTTACAACTACTTTTTTTATTTAAAAAAAAAACTATGTTTAAAATACAACAAAATAATGAATAATTGTAAACAGAAGGAATGCAAATAAAAAGGTTAATTTTACAAAAATAAGGGACTAAACCAAAATTAATTCATAATAATAATTTTTTAAGGATATTAAGTACTTAATAAATAGGAATCTTATTTAATAGATTTCATCAGAATCTAAATCTGAACATAACACATTTTAAATAAGATTTATTAAAAATGATTTTAATTTAAAAGTTGAACCTTTTAATAACACTTATTTTCAAACTTCCTCTTGGGTTACGAAAATATAATTGTTATGCTATATTTGTATAGCAAAATATTTCATTATCGGAAGCAAAACTTATTACAACAATTTAATAACATTTATTTAGAATCAAATGTTATAGTTTTGTATTGTTATTTTAGTATCAAGATTTTAATTTTTAATAATATAAGAAAAATTGGCAGAACTTTATCAATATAGCAATGTAGTACCAAAAAAAATTCATATTTTATATACAACTAAGAAATAATTATATCTTCATTCATGATCTTGTCCCCCCCCTTCTTGTTCTAAAAATAAAGCAATAATATTTAGGGGAAAAAACTTAACATTCATATGTTATTAAAATTTATTTAATATTATCAAATAACATAATATTTAGCACTATATTATATTTTCACCAAACATCAAGATATTAAATTTTCTTTAACATATATTAATACTAATTTTGAATGCTGGCTGAAATTAATCATTAGTGAATCAAGAATTACAAGAAATAAAATCATACTCTAGTTTAAAGAAAGCATTTTAAATAGTTATAGAAAAAAAATTGAACAAAAATATATAGAATTCTGGCCTTTTAGGTTTGGGGGGAGAGAAGACTCATGCATAATATCTCTGCACATCTTCATATTTTTCAAAGTGATCTTAATACTATGACATCTTAAAAGTATTAGCTAAATTATAAATTGCATTCCAATATATTTAAAGAAAAAGCAATATAAATTGTTTTTGAACAAGTTTAATGAATGCTTTTACTAGGCATCATAATATTCTGATATACCTTAGATGGTAATGATAGAATGGACAGTAAACAAAAGTAAGTACCCCCATGTAATATGTCATCTAAGGAGAAACAAATTAACAGTTTATAACACAAATTTACGTGCAAGGGAAACAGAAAAGAAATGCAATCTAAGAATTTGGGATGGCTTTAAAAAATTCTTAATACATCAATACTATTTATGCTTTATAAGAATTATTTTATCGTAGAAACCAAACAATAAATATTTTTGATTATTATTATTTTGTATATTGTACCAATGTAAGAAAACACTTTCATGAATTAAAGAATTTACCAGATGATCTTGTCCATTGCCACTCATATTTGAAAATGCAATAATATTATTGGGTTGATTCAAAAATGACAACGCTAACTTTTTTAGACAAAAGATACTTAAATTAAGAAATTAAATTTCGCAAGTTAATCCTGTACGGGGGGAAAAAATAAACAGACATTTACACAGTGACGGTTATGAATAAGCACAGAGAAGAATATGATGCATCTCTGTGGGAAGAAGTTTCAAAGACAATTGAAATAAATAATTTCTAAGAAATCTGCATCGCAGTTTGAAGTTCCTTCGAACAACGACTAATGTGTAGAGATGCTTAATCCACGAATTTTTGAATAAAAAATATTTTGCTAATGTTATTTTTAAATATTTATTCCAAATAACTTCCTTTCAAGCACATCTTTAATAAAAAGAATTAATTATTACTATCAATAAAATTTATTAATCAAATTAAAGACTTAATTAATTTATTTAAGTAGAGTATAAATGACAGTTTGTCTATTTAAATCTACTTTCTAATTTTAAATCTATTGAAAATCATTAATTTTATTTATTTATTTAAGTTATTTAAGAAAATTTAATTTTTATTAAGTTTTTTTTAAGAATTGAAATAAAAAATGTAATTTCTTTAAAGATTTGTTTTTATTTTTATATTTTACCAATAAATGGCTCTTAAAAAGAACTCCAATCTATTCATTTCACAAGTAATAAAAATATGAAGTCCCTTGAAGTAAAGAAGTCATCAATACTATTAAGAATGACTTTACACTTACAAACACTTTCCTGTGAATAATTAGGAATGACGAATATTGTTTCAAATCCGTCGCGTGGATAGTATGTATCATTAAAAACTGTCGCTTGAAAGAAGAATGTAAGAAATTCGAACTAACTTATGAAGAAGTCCAGTCAGCTGAAAACTGTTTGCTAAATCTAATTCAAAATAAAAGTTTTGCTGGAAACAAAAGGAAATCATTTAAAAACATGCAAACTTTCAATGATAATTCTAACAATCTTAAGATTATAAAGTAGCCGAGACTTCCTAGAAGAGTGCTATCTTTTCAATGGGCCTGGTTGCAATCGCTTAAGCTTATTGCTTCCATACTTTTTATTTCAGTTTTTTCCTCTCATCTTTAAATAGATTTAGGAATGAAGACCAGGGGCATACGGGGCAGTTGCCCCGAGGCTCCACTAATGTGCCTCCCCCAAATCGAATAGAAAATTTATTTTATCTATCTTCTTTTAATAAATGTTCTTCATTACTAAAGTAGTAAAGCAGAGGGGGCCAATAAGAAAATTTTGCCCCGGGCCACAACTAGGCTATGTCGGGCCCTGATAAAGACTATTTTAGAAATGGTTATGTTGTTGTGACTAATGGCACTTGACGTAAACAAGCCCCGCTGATACATCAGCAGATTTTTAGCTGGAGCTATACGTCTCTTGTTTTATAAGTAGCGCCATCTAGGGCCAAGAGTACGACTTAGCAACGCACACATCACAGCCCTTTTTAGGGGGTGGACTACATTCATGCAAATTCATTCATACATCTCAGATCGTAATTTAGACCTGGAACAGAGAACGATCACCTCTGACCCAGTACCCCCAGTGATATTACTCTTGATATGGAAGACTTTGCAACCACGAACAGATTTAACGAGCGCCAATCGCCACACACTCGGAATGGTTATTGCGTAACCAATATCAAAAAGTCGCAAATATAAGTGATCAATACTTTTCAAAAACGGGTGTGATTTAGGGATGACGAATATTTTAGAAACAGTTATTACGTAACCAATATCAAAAAGTCACAAATATCAGTGATCAATCCTTTTCAAAAATGGGTGTGATTCAAATCACTGACACATTCTTACTGGTAGCTAGGGATGACGAATATTTTAGAAACGATTATTACGTAAGCAATATCAAAAAGTCACAAATCTCAGTGACCAATACTTTTCAAAAATGGGTGTGATTCAAATCACTGACACATTTTTATTGGTTAATATTTCGATTTTAGGTCTTGGATCACGATAAAAAGTAACAATCGATACGATCTGTCCAATGGACGCTCTCGAAGCCAATTTCAGTCATGCGCTGGGAAAGTCCCTTACCCACTGGTGCTCTTTCCAGGAACAGACCACCCACAAATAGTTGTGGCGGACGGTGGGACCTTTGATCACACGCAGAGAGCTTCCTATTACACAAAGAGTCTACTCTCCCCATCGCTGGATGGGGATGCGCAACTTGTCATTGTAACGAAAACTAGATTTCTTCCTCATGTATCCACAGAAAAATATTGATT
>JAOUZG010032936.1:6888430-6909041 GCA_026289955.1 Argiope argentata | reverse complement strand
GAGAATTTCAATTACTCATAACAATGTCATATTTCTGAAAAGTACGCTTTATTTTCTAAACAATCAATAGCCTATTTAAAACGAATTTTTTATTCATAAAAATTTATTAATTTGTAGGTAATCACCAGATTAAAGAAGGTTAATTTAAACAAAGTAAGATTATATATGGTTTACTTAGAATTTGATTTATAAGATTTCATTGCAATAGAATTATATTAAAAAGTAGTAATAAAAAAACTTTTAAAAAATCTTTAATAAATAAGGCTAGATTCTAAACGATCAGCATTTGTTATTAATTACAAATATTTTTGCAAGCAGATTATTTAGATTATCTTTCAGAAATGCTTAAAATTAAATCTAGAATTCCTGCCATTTTTACGCAGTCACTTAATTTATTTGGTATCAGTACAATTATTTCTGGAAAAATTTAAATGTCTAGTAACTTTTCAGTTCTAGTAACTTTCATTAAAATGAAGGAATAAAGATTTTAATATTTGTATAAAATATAAAATAATCATTATATAAAATATAATGATGATTCAAAAAAAAAACCCAATCCGAGGTTCAATTTATTTTTTCTGCACTGTGACGAATTTGGATCAAGGATGTAACAAGTTATCTAGGGCGCCGATAATCTTCACAAAACCATTCCATCAAAAATGAAATTTCAGATAATTCTTGATTAAAAAATTTATCATTTGAATAAAATTATAAACGCATATTAGAATAAAATTTTATTAAGTTAAAAGCAAACTTATTCGTGAGCTCTTATCAGTGTTACTTTAAAAAATTTCGACAAAGAAGTGTCCACAAAACTCACTAGCGCCAACAGTGATTATAACTACAGCTGGACAAAACCTCCTGACCCTAAGGGGTGTAGCACAAAGGGAAAAGGAATTTTTAGAGGCAATTACGGTTCGCTGGAAATTCAAATGGGGGAACGAAATCCAAACTCGTTGCTAGTACAACAGTTGTAACGACCCGTAAGAAAAGGTAAAAAAGTTCATTCTAAAGCACTTGTACCACTCGTAAGCTAGAGGTTAAAATGAAATTTCATTCAGATAATTTTCCATTGGTTTTTCAAAGCGTGTTAAATATGAAACATAGTAATGTTCAAAACTCCTATTGATTAAAATTGGTGCGTGGGTAAAAGGTTTACTGAAAATTAGCAAATGTTTTGTGCTTGGGAGGTCTGTCCTTCATTCACCCTCTTCGTGGGTTTACTTCTCATTTTACTTCCTTTTATGATTCCATTTCCGGGAAAAACTATCTGAAAAAGAAGATCAATATCTTTCTTTTAAATAGGCAATTACCTAACGCATGCGGAGATTTGAATAGGTTTTTTTCTGTGCGACTCTTTCTGATATTTGCGGTTTTATTTTATTTTCGGCTTATTGTATCTTTAAAAACTGTAGTTTTAAATAAAAAAAGCAATTGTTATGAGAATAATTTGAAATTGATAATTTTTAAGAATCTCTTTTTTAAACCTCTGGTGAATATATTTGATTCATTAATCTTGATTGTGATTATTGTAAATTTCAATTCAAAATGTTCACAACACATAATTTACCTGGCTTAATGTCAAAGAAATAAATGAAGTTAAAATAAGTCGCAGGAGACTATGCGATTTTATACAAAAAAGAAAGTTCATAAAATATTCGGAAAATGTGTTTAAATGACATTTGGATGGACACTAGGGATTTTTTAACTGATTTAAAATTTTATTCCTGGCAATGATATTAATTATTGAACTTGTCACTTATTGTATAATACCATTTGTTATAATTTGAATTTTAATGCAGTTTTACATCTTATAAGTCTTAGTTATTATTTAATTGTAAAACCAAATTATTTTCTTCTTTATTTTTATAAACAGAAAAGAATATATGCATTCACTTAATGATAATGCATTAGGAAATTTAACCCATAGAAAATTTTTTTAAATGTTAAAAGCCTAAGCCCTTCTACGGTAAACTTGCAGAATAGTGTAGTAGAATAAGACTATTATTAAACAAAAAACTGTAAAAAAATTTATTTCGTAAAAACCTTATTTTTCTGGAGCTTACGAGAAGCAAACTTTGTATTGGAGACATTTTACTATGAAGAAATGTGTATGATAATGGCAGGGTATATAATAAATATTTTTATTCATTAATGGTTATAATATATTTTAACACTCTTTTTTTCGATACTATGAAATCAGACCAGTTTTAGTTATTCTTAAAAATACACATGCACAAATTAGTAGCAAAATAAGAAATAAATTCATCCCATATAAAAATTACGCAAATATATACATTTTTTTTATTTTAGGTAATAAATCTTTCACCATAATTTTGAGAAATAATTTTACCATTATATGAAATAAAAATGTTTTAATAGGTTAAAAATTTTTTTAAAAAAGTACAAAAGATCGGACACATTTAATTTATGACAGCTAGAACCTCATCAGAGAAAAAATTATAAATATATTATTTAAGCAAGTTTTATGCAGTGTTATACATAACAATTTAATAACGATTTCCTATTCCCACACAGAATGGCTACGTTTTGAAATTATAAGGTAATTTTAATTTTTCTTAGAAATAGAAAAAAAGAATGATCTATTCTCACAAAGCGGAAATGCGACGCAATAAGCAACAGTGACGCTGCTCCCAGGTGGCTGGAATTAATATTCCTCTACTGTCCGGAAGGGGAAAACAATATCTTTACCAAATTCGTGACACTTAAAAGTAGTAAATGTAGCAAATATTAAACAATGTAGGAAATGGAGAAATTTAATTTTAAAAGAATCCCCTTTCAGAGCATTGGATAAATATATTACTTCATTCTTTCTTTAAAATTATATTTAAAACAATCATTTTAGAAAAAAAATAAGGTTATATCTTTTTTAAAAAAATATTTTTTTAGGAATACAAAAAGCCGATAAAATGAATATAAAATTAGATATGCTTAGAATAATCCATTCATCTAATGATTATTTCTAATTCTATACAAGAAAGGAATGATTTCCTTTATAACGATCTTTGAAATCACATCCATAAAACTATGCATTTTGTATGAGAAATATTTACACGAAATCTTTCTTCTTTTTTTTTCTTCAAAATATGTTTAACAAAAATGAATATAAAACCTCTTAATCGTATAATGCGTAAAAAATAAGCTACTTAAAAATTATTAATATAAAATTAATCAAGCCCCAGTTAATGCACCATGAAACCTTATGATAAACACTAAACAATGCTTCGTTGTCAAAAACAGCAAAAAATGAGATTGAATGATCAAAAAATGCAATTTGAAATTTAAGTAAATTAATCGCAATATTGTGTTGATTTTTCAGTAATGTTAATTTTACCTTGGACCACTGAAAAATGTATTGAATAATAATAAAAAAATGTATTCGTAATTCTTAAAAATTAATACACGATAATCTTATTTTTTAATGAATGTGCCAAAAAGACATTGAAGAAACCAGTCGAATTCAATTTCATGCACGATAGTAATGTAAAATCTTAAAGTTGGCTGTAGGGAAATGTGTTGTAAGTGAAAGAGGAATAAAAAAAAATCGTGGATTCCTTTCAATTTAAAATCGCAAATTCCCACACTTCCCCGTATTGACAATATGCTATCTCAAAATGGTTTGAGCCGACAGCTTTCAAAGAAAAGAAGGGTATCGGGTGATCCTCGACCCTCTCGGGGGAGGAAAGGAAATCCTAGAAACACAAAGCATTCTCCCCTTGTGCCCTCAGGGTGCTGTCTCCTTAACGGGAATAAAGATAAAAGGAGAAATCTGTGAATGGATTGAGAAGTGACCGCACTGGTTATTCTCGGAATAATCCATTCGTAACACTGAATTGCATATCACTGAAATCTATCGGAACAGCGACTTCTCACTTTTCAGTGAAGTCGCTGCAAAGTTATAAATCACAGCGGGCCTCACACTGATAGTGACCTTGACTTTCGAATATTCGCATTTAACAATGCGCTATCCGATAAGAGTCCTTTTCAACTGCCTGTAACATGAGTTCCTGAGATGGTATAATTTTGTTTCCTTTTTTGGCGCCATCTATTGGTAGAATTTAGAACTAATGTAAACATTTTAAAGAAATGACATTTATTTTTAATTCAACTTTTTCAGAATAATCCAATAAATAATTAAATAAATATTGTTGAAAAAAATTTAAAAAGTAAGCTGAAATAAATAAATTAATTCAAACACGTGTTTCTTACATTAGTAAATTAATTATTAATTATAATTAATAAATTTTTAATTTAATTATAATTTTAAATTTAATTATAATTAATAATTTTTAATTAATAATATGATTGAAATAACAGATATTTGGAACAAATATTTAAAAATAGCAATAGCAAAATTATTTGTTACTCAAAAAAAGGTGGATTATGCATCTCTACTGGTAGCGATGACGAATGTTTCAGAAGCGGTTATTATGTAACCAATATCAAAAAGTCACAAATATCAGTGATCAATACTTTTCAAAAATGGGTGTGATTCAAATCACTGACACATTCTTACTGGTTGATATTTCGATTTCAGGTCTTGAATCACAATAGAAAGTAACAATCTATACGATCTGTCCAATGGATGCTCTCGAAACAGATTTCAGTCATGCATTGGGAAAGTCCCTTACCCACTGATGCTCTTTCTATGAAGACCTCCCATAAATAATTGTGGCGTACAGTGGGACCTTTGATCACACGCAGAGAACTTCCTATTTCACAGAGTCTACTCTCCCCATCGCTGGAAGCTATGCGAAACTTGTCTCATTGTACGAAAACTAGATTTCTTCCTCGTGTATCTTCACAGAAAAATATTAATTTGTGTTTTTAAACAGGTTTCTGCCGATATTCAATGCTTTAAACAAACTTTATGGATTTAGATCCATTCTTAACTGAATATAAAAACCATAATTACTAAATTTCCTAGATTGAAACGATTTGATATTTGCATAATTAAATTTTCTGTTTCTGGTAAGCATGAGAATTCAGTTGCTCTGAAAGTTGTTCCAGTTTTTAAAAACAGAATTTTGGCTCATTTTAAAGCTGTTTTAAAATTAAAAGAATATTCAATGAAGTTGACAGCTCTTCAAAGTATTATGACTATCATATCTTTTAAAATATTTGCTTCTTTATAAAAACTGGAAATCATTTGCTGTTCTGTTGGATTGATCTGTTTCTATGCAGTCAATAATGAATCTGGAGTCTTTATTTTCAAAAATCAACTGGATTAGTAATTTTTTTTTTAAAAAAAATCAAATGGATGCTTTGACATATTTAATTTTTGAGGATCCGCTTCAAAATTAAAAGAAGAATATACATAGAAAAATCTTTCTTTCGTGAAATTTGTCAATGCCCTCATTTTAATATTATTAACAATATTCTCAGGAACTAATCTTTTTCACTGAATTTTGAACTTCATTTTTTAATTTGTGAATTATTTCAGCAAAAAGTAGCATTAAAGTAAGTAGCATTCCATTTACCAAATTAAGAGCACTTTTAATACAATACATCAATTATAAATGCTGTTAACAATCAATACAAAAATGGAATTTTTCAGTAATTGGAAAAGATCCATTTATTTAATAAATCTTAAAGAAATTTATTCAACAGCATTACAGCCACTAATTTTCAGTTAAGAGAAATAGTTTTTACAATAAAAGCTTGTTTACTTGCATAAATTAAATTTAGATAAGATTTTGTAGAATAAATGTAATTTAATATTCATGTAAACATTTCAAAATCTTCTAAGCATATTCAAAATTATCAGAAAATTCCATCAAATTTCAATAAAGAAAATTAGAAATGCATTGAAGATTTTGTTTAATTGTCCCCATTTGTTTTAGACAGCAATACACGTACCGATTTCTTTTCCTTTGAGAGGGTTTTCTAAAAAGATTACTGGAACAGTTTTTGGGTTTCAAAATTTTGTGAATATAAACTCACTAAATGATTTCTTGAAAATAAACGGCGCATATCACAACTTCGAAAATAACAACCTTCCATTCCAAAACTAACAACAATTGTCAGGATTGTGGAAAGGAAACTAAAAAAATGCATTTTATCATGGCATTAACTTGTGTTTTACATTAAAACATCCAGCAGCACATCAGTCTTTCATTTTTTAACTTTAACAGGAGGAAAGAAAACGACTCAAAATTACATCTACAAATGTAAACAAAATATCCGCTTCATACTTGGTGGAGGGCGTTAATGACAGACTCATCGAGGAAAGCTTTGCGGATGAAGACTTAAATGCCATGCGCAGAAGTCACATGTCACGTACCTTTGACGTCACATGAATTGACCCCATTGCCAGTGGTAAATTTCTCTTCATTGATTAATAAAAGCTTTTTTGGGAGAGATGCACAAAAATTCATGCAAATTTAAATACTTTTTTTAAAAATTTATAAAAGAGCTTAAAGGCTTTCATCACCTATATATCAATAAATTTGTTTAGATATCATCAATATTATGTTTGGCAATGTGATAAAGAAAAAAAATACTTCGTTTGTTAAAATTTTGTGGATTTCAGAATTTATCGGGAAATAATTTATAATGTTCACATTTAAAATATTTATTTACTCTTTTTGCTTTAAACTGATTTTCTTAAAAATATTTTTAATTGAAAAGAACTTATATAAATCAACAATTAAAGCAATTTTCCTGCTGCTTTTTTTTCCTTTCTTCTTCAAGGTGTTTTAAGGGTATATAAAAGTGAACTGATATCATTAGACTCAAAAATATAATCTCATAAATATGCAAAAACGCCATTTCAAGAAAATATCAATAATGTATACTGAGTCTCCTTCAATCTAATCTAAACGTGAAATTTTAACCCCTTGACATACAAATTCGCTTTACTTAAATGGTTAGTTTTATAAGATGATGCATACTATCCTATATATATATATTGTTATCTTGATCGTTATAATAATATAGCAAGCATTTGAAATGTTGAAGCATTTTTAAGCGAATGTTCCATTTTTAAATGCTTAATTCTGTCCACTTAGTTGCAGGCTTAAAACTGAAAATTCAATAATTCGATGCGCGTGTTAGAACAACATTGTTTGCGAATAAAAATTTCTGAAAGTAAAGGAATATAAATTGCCAAAAAAGAGTTGCAACCAACTTTTCGATTGTCAGTCATGCATACTCTATATTCTATTGTCCACGTATTGTTTTTTGTAAAATTATATTTCATCTTTTCAGGGAAAGTTTTAATAAAAGAAACGGACAGAAACTATATTTTAAAAAATCATACATTTCTTTAAATATAAAATACTGATTATCAAAACCAAAATACCTATAAATTAACATTCTTGTACATTAAAATGAATTCTGCATTTAAAAAAAAATCTTTATTGTAACATTTTTTGTCATGTTTCATTGAAAACATTTAAAAAAATCGGTATCGTGTAGGGAATATAAAGATAAATGCGTGTTTATGTCTCAAAAACTATATACTTTTAGAATTAAAAAAGAATATTTTGCGCAAATGGAATAGCTTGAAATATTATATTCTAAACTTATAGCTGATAAAAATGTCTTTAAACTATTTCAAGGAAAAATTTATAATGAAATGATTTAAAATGGGACAATATCTACCTATTTAAAAAACTATATACCTGCAACATAATAACTGAGTCAAATATCAAATTAACTGAATATTTGTTATTGATAATTGTGTTTCTAAATAAGCGAGAAAGGGGTGGGGGAATTCATCTGAAATTTACTAATATCTTCTCAAAGCGAAATTAATAATAATGCTACTCTAAAAAAAGGGAAGGTAATCGATTTTGTTGTTACTATTATAGATTCTAAATTTCAACTATTGTCAATTCTTTAACTATGATAGATAAGACTATTTCATTCACCTAATTTGTTATTGGTTGAGAGCATTTGTAAAAAGTTTAGAGATTTAGCGCAAAAATTACAGTTTTCTCAAGTATTAAACAATATATATGCATTTGAATCGAAAATACTAATTTAAATACGCCATTCCTTTTGTTTGGGCTCACATGTATGTGTGTGTAATTCTCAGCTTTCTTATGAGTACAAACATTTCCTCACTAAATTATTATTTGCAAAAGGAATTGCTTTGAGGAATGACTGAAATTAAATTTTAAATTAAACGAACTTCATTTTTGGAGAATTGGTGCTGTCTTAAATGATATAGAAGAAAAAAACGTTTTTTTAATCAATTTTCTTCAAAACATGTCAATTTTTTCTATAAGAATTAAGATTTAAAATTGTAAGAGCATTAGAAAAGTATTATTAAAAATGAAATTTCATTCAGAAACTTTTCCATCCTTTTTTCAAAGTGTGTTAAATATGAGACATAGAAATGTTCAAAACTCCAATTGTTTAGAATTGGTGCGTGGATAAAAGGTTTACTGAAAATCAGAAATTGTTTTGTGCTTGGGAGGCCTGTCATTCATTCGCCATTTTCGTGGGTTTGCTCCTCATTTTCTTTTCTTTTATGACTCCACTTCCGGGAAAAATTATCTGGAAAAGGGGATCAATATCTTTTATATAGGCAATTACTTAACACATGCGGAGACTAGAATAGGATTTTTTTTTCTATAAAATTCTTTCTGATATTTGCAGTTTTATTTTATTTTCGACCTATTGCATCTTTAAAAGCTGTAGTTTTAAATACAAAAACAATTGTTATGAGAATAATTTTATTTTATTATTTACTAAATTTGATTAGGATAATTTTTCAGAATCTCTTTTTTTGAACCGCTAGTGAATATATTTGACTCCTTAACCTTGATTGTGATTATTGTAAATTTCAATTCAAAATGTTCTCAAAATATACTTTAGTTGACTTAATGTTAAAAAATAAATGGTTAAAATGCAAAGTCACTGGAGATTATGCGATTTTATGCAAAATATAATAAAATATTCTGAAAAATGTATTTAAATGACATTTTGATGGACACTAGAGATTTTTTATTTGTTTTAAAATTTTATTTCAGGTAATGATATTAATTAATAAATTTGTCGCTTATTGTATTATACCATTTGTTACAATTTGTATTTTAGCCTAGTTGTACATCTTATAAGTCTTGCTTAGTTATTATTTTATTGTAAAATCAAAAGATTTTCTTCTTTATTTCTATGAACACAAAATAATATTTGCATTCACTTAATGACAATGCAACAGAAAATTTTATCTATAGTAAATTTGTAAAAAAAGGAAAAATCTTAATTTAATAATTTTTTTTCTTGAGGTTATAAGAAGCAAATCTAGTATTCGCAACGTTTTAGTGAATACTATGAAGAAATGTGATACCATAAGTGCAGAGTGAATAATTAAGATTTTAATTCGTCAATACTTATAAAATATTCTAACAATACTATTTATTCGATACTATGAAATCGAACCAGTGTTAATTATTCTTAAAAATACACAAACACGCAAAATTAATAGCAGACCAAGAAATAAATTCAACCCATATAAAAATTATTCAAATATATCCAATTTTTTTTTTGTTTCAGGAATTAAATCTTTTTTCCTAATTTTGAGAAATTTTTTTTCAATTATATGTAGTAAAAATGTTTTATTTAGTTTTAAAAATTTTTTAAACATTCAAAAGATCGGACGCATTTAATTTATAACAGCTAGAACCTCATCAAAGCAAAGATTATAAATATTTGTTTTTTAAATAAGTTTTATCCAAATATGAATCAATGTAAAAACGATTCCCAATTTCCACACCAAATTTCTGCGTTTTTAAATTTTAAGTTAATTTAAATCTTTCTCTGAAATTGAAAAAAAGAAGGATCTATTCTTCTCACAAAGCAAAAATTCGACGCGATAAGCAACAGTGGCACTGTTTCCGGGTGGCTGGGAATTAATTTTATTTAATTGGGCAGAGAATGTCCAGAAGGGAAAAACAATATCTTTACTAAATTTATGACACTTAAAAGTAATAAACAATGAAGGAAATGGAGAAATTCAATTTTAAAAGAACCTCCTATAAAACCAATACATAAATATATTACGACATCCAACATTTTAAGAATGAATCTAGATCTTTATTGGCTGTGCTAAATTTGATGGAAAGATATTTTTCTGAAAATGCATGCGTACAGAAATTGGTTGATTGGCTAAATTAGCATCCTTTGGCAAACATTCACGATTGTACTGAAAATTGACTCTCATTTTTTAAACCTTGCTTAAGTAGAGAGAGATGGTATCGTCTTCTAACATCTCACCATTAAATGAACAATGGATCCTCGGTGGGAAATTTAACGAACGCAGTGATGCATACAATGGACTCCTAAAATAGAACATACACCCAGTTTTAGGATCAATGAACAGCTCGAACCCCTTGTTCAGTAACCATTTGAATTATAACGACGCGCCTGACTTGGGCATCGAATTATTAATTTTTAGTATTTAAATTTCAAATTAAATGAAAATGATGCGTCATTTAAAATGCAAAGAATCCCTTGTCAACGTCTTAGTACCTGAAGAATCCTTCATACTATTACAAGGATTGAAATAATTATAAATGTCCCAAATAAGATGCGACATCTAATTAGGAGGTTAAATAAATTCGTAGATAAAGTGGTTAAACTTCTAGAATGGCATTATAAATTGATAAATTTGTTTAATAGTTATAGAAATAGTAAAACGTTTATTAAAAAATGAAACAAATATGAAGAAATATTAATAATTTGGCTAAATTATTATGTAGAAATTTGAAATTTCAGAGTAAAAAAAAAACTACTTTACACTTTAGAAAGTTCTTTCATCAACATTTTTTTTTCAAATGAATCAGTATAATTCATTCTATTCTGCTATATGCTGTTGATTCAACCCATGGAAAAATAATTCCTATTTTTAATCCTTTCCAGTAAACTTTAATAATGAAAAAATGTGCAAGGGATAATTGTTTAATTTTTTAAGAAAATGGATTTTATCATTCTTACATGTTAAGAACTTAATTACACATTAATTAAATTTATATTATTGATATGACTCCAGAGCATTTACTAAAATCACTTATTAGTTGCTAAGTGCTTCTTCTCTAAGCGTAATATTTGTTTCTTTTCGTTGTTTGTAATATTTCAGCATCATTAATTTCATTATCGGCTTTAGGTAAATGTATGCCTATTATTTTTGACTTTTCAAAATCCCTTTGGTCATCTTGTTCTTCATAGAGTGCATTAGTCTTTACGTTATCAATATTACGACATATTTTCCTTTAATACGATTGTTGTTCTCACTAAATAAGAATTAAATTCACTGATTAGCAATAATTTGGCCGGATTTGTACCAAGACACTCTAATAGTAACCAATATGTGATAGTGATATTTATAATATGAATTTAAGTAATAAAAATGTCGCCACATTCAGTGCAAGGAATAATCATATTTATTATTACATTCAACAAAAACTTGAATCGCATGACTCATCATTGTCATGCTTGGCATGAAAAACAATGACGTCATTTTACTGAAAAGGGTTCCTAAGATGAGCTTTGGAATTGAAAAAAATTGCGATACTTTTAATTCGAATTCTCAAAGAAGGCACATCTCAATGGGAAACGGCAAACATTTGGTGCTGCCCTGGATGCGTACAAATTTCGGAGCCGACTTTCAAATGATTTGCGTGTTTGGAAATACGAAAAGAATTCATTTTTCATTCTATAGTATAACATAGTAATACTATTCTATAATAAAAAGAATAATGTAAAACAGAGTGCATAAATATTTAATTGAGCTTAAAATTTAATTTTTTCCATAAAGGTAATAATCCAAAATAAATAGCAGGGATCGTGAAGCTATGGTTACTTGAAATGACATTATGAAGCAGTGGTTAAATATTGAATGCTCCACTTAAATTTTCCAGCTTACGATATTTCTGAAAAACGATTATAATATATTCAGAATATTCACATTAGAAGTCAAGGGCCTTCACGAAGCAAGATTATTTTCTCCGAGGGCCAACTTTGTTAATCTAATAACACTTCTTTAGCTACTGCCTGGAAAACTAAGAGACGTGCAAAATTCTTTTCATGCCATTTCTCTTTTTGTTGTCGAGTTACATAAACTAAATACTCAATTTTGTGACCAAGAAATTTCGGAAAAATGGATTATATCGTTTATTTTTCGTAAAATTATTATTAATCGCTAATTTTAAATCTCTCTTTTATAATTCTTTCAATTTTTAAGTATAGGTCTAAATTTAATTTAACATTTTCAGGCCTTTAATAAGGAGGGAGAGAGATAAAGGTGCAAATTTGAGACATTGCACCTTCAGAAAATCTAGTAAGCAGTTAAAGAATTGAAAATTCAATAAAAATTCAATCCAACTCTATCTTCAATTCACTACATTTTCAAAATAGTTCCTAAAAGATTTTTAGGAATAAAACACTTTCCCGAAAAAAAGAGATTAATATGAACTAGCCATAGAAATGTTAAGTGATTAAAATTGTGTTTTATAAATGTGTTAACTAGATTATATATTTCAAATTATTTCATCCTTTGTATAGTGAAGAAAATATTTATTTCGAAATACTTTTATATGATTTGGATTATTAAACGTATAAAACACTCCATGTATGTGCTCTAGAAATACACGAACTACATTTTTGAATTTATGTTATTTTAAATTAGCCTACAGCTGCAAAAGTAAAAGCAAAAAGAACAAATGTATTCGTGCTATTTAATAGAAATTATTATAATCAGATTTGCAACATGGTTGACTCTGATCATTACTATTTCAGACTTCCTATAATTTAACCCAATCGCTTTTTTTAGTTGCCACTGTATTCTTTTATATGAGCGATATCTGTATTTAAAAAAAAAAGTTTTAATTTCTGATCTCCAGGCTACAAACTAAAATTGTATTCAGGACCTTATACCTATTAACTTTTTTTCATATGAATTGTTTTTGCACCCTTTTATCATTAAAAAATAAAAGAAATCAACAACACTATGAATATATCTCATAACATTCTACGCCATTCAGAACAACATTGTGGAAGTACCGTATAATAACCAGTGCTAAAAGAGGCTTTCTTTTGCTGAATGATTTTGCATAAAGATTCAATTGCTGTTAGAGGAATGTTTGAGAAATCTTTGTTATTTTTTCCCTAAATTACAATGTTTTTTAGAGGTTTGATTTTCGCATATAGAATATGATATTTCGAAGCAAGAGTGACGGACACGGCATTTATCGAAATAAAATAAATGAGTTTCATACATATCTTCCTTTATTATATTTTAATAACTGCTTGCCATTCGAAGGGATGAAATTAAAAAAACAAAACTTATAGATTAGGTCATTTTCTTTTCCTGCTGAAATGTATAAAACAGTAGATTTATAAAAAGTCTTCGAAGGTTTCATTCACACCTGCTTGCCGGATCATGAAACATGGTTCATTTCTTTATTTCATTGTGGTGAAATCTTTGAAATTTCAAAATGAGTGGCAACGGCAATGCATTGAAAACGTATAAGAGCCATCTCGTCCCACGCTTCTTTCAAATAAACATGTCGGCTAAAGCTTCACATTCCTTTGCGTGGTCCCCCGAGCGATTGAAGAAAAAAGGGATAACCATGGAGAGACGTTTTCCCCAACTCAACGGAGAGATAAGCACCGGGGTATTGAACCCGGAGGTTTTTATTTTTCTAGTTGCAATTCTAGGAGAGCCGGGAGTGGGAAGAAAGACTTTGGCAAAACGCTTCGAAAGGATTTCTGACGGCGATGCGATTGAAGAAGTTCCAGCAGGACAGAATGAAGTTTACACAAAGACTCGTGTAGTTTACACGAACGACGGCAGAAAACCCTTTTTTGTGCACCTTTCAATGACAATTTACGATATCCAGACAATGACTTTCGAGAGTCTTTATTATCTTACCCATGATTTGCACTATATGGGGTTTGTTTTTTGCTGTGAGAACAGAGGTCATTGGAGAAGGATTCGTTCTTTTTTCGAGGAGGCGCACCGCGGAGCTTATTTAGAAAATTTTCCGCCTTTTCTAGTGGTGGGAACAAAAAGTGACTTGAGAGAAGGTCAACCACCGAATCCTTTGTTCTTTACCGAAGAAGAGGGGCAGCAGTTTGCAAGAGAGTACGGCACGGAATTCTTTTATTGTTCTGCTAAGTTTAATATAAATGTGCTTCCGATACTAAACAAAATTTTTGAATTTGCAGTTTGGCGACATTCCACTATTGGTTTTCTTGATTTGCTTTATCTTGAATTCGAGGCTTTGTAGAAAAGTCATTTACTTTAGAAAATAATAAATTGTGATGATCATTAAAATTAATCTTTTGATATGTGCTAAGCTGTTTCACTCATTCTTATATCATTGGCTAATTTGCTTAATGGGAATGCATTAATAATAATTTCGGATATTATTTATTCACACACTTGACGACAATTTTATATTCTTTCGAGAACTCTTTGAAATCAATTTATATTGAAATATATTAGTTGATATTTATAAAATATAAACTAAATCGTAGTAATTTAAAATTATTGTAATTCAAGACTTAAAACTAAGAATTAAAAATATTTAAATGTTAAATGGAATCGCAAATATAAAACCATTTTTTTCCCCTCTTAAAATTCATCAATCTCTAAAAACGCGTTCAACTAGTAGAATTTTCGTTACGACATAAGGTACTCATTATCACCAAATTTTAAGCAATTGAAAATCTATCCACATGAATTAGAGTGGGAAAAATCCAATTATGGCGTAACCTCTGGCTTTCGAGATAATTTTTCCTCCTGAATATATGCTAATTGTAAATGGAGTGAGCACTCTGAGGTAAGGTTGTTTGATTTAGATAAAAAGAATTGGCACAGGTTTCATTTGGAGAATGCAAACGTGCACTCCAGATTGATTTTGTTTGTGAAATTTAAATTAAACACGATTTATTGAACTTTCTTTTGATAGTTTCCGAAAATATTATTGTGTAAAAATAATTCAAATGTCATTTAAATTGTTCCTGAAATATGGTAATTTTTTAACGAATTTTTATCACACTTCCGCTGCTGCCAAGAATTTCAAACTATTCTCGCCATTTATTTGAGCACATGATTTTTTCTTTGTTAAAAGCTAAAGAGTTCTATTTGTGACCTGTGCAGTTTACAGGGAAATAAAGCTACAACATTACAAACAGGATAATCTCTTAAGAAATTTGAGAGCCAAAGCGAAGAAATGAGGAACTTATGGCTCAGCAGAAATAACTAACAAAACCATGAAGAAACAGGAAAACTCTACTTTTCGCCGATTAATGCATTACAATTTTGGATACCGTCTTTTCAAAAAAGAATTTTGAAAAGCACCTCCGACCTTCATGGCTACATGCTTTCTTTCCGTTTTCTTCTTTCCGATTTCTTCCCGCTAAATCTTAATATATATAAGTTACGTGTCACGTTGTTTGTCCGCGATAGACTCCTAAACTACTTAACCGATTTTAATAACATTTACACACCACTTGCAGTTTGATCCAACTTAAAAGATAGGGTAGTTTATTTTTCGAAATATCAATTAGTTCGGGAGAAAATAATTAAACCCCCTTAATTTCTGTGAAATTAAAACCTGTAAAGTTACTTTCCGAGTGAAACACGGCCTTTCGGAGCAGCGATCGCTGATGTGTACCCTTTGGTCCCGTATAACCGCGTTTTTAAAATTGCCATCGTTACACGTCTGTTCAATTTATACTCAATATCGCTGTGGAATCGGATGGACTTTCTATCATAGACCACGGAGGTATAATTTATTTTACGAAATATCGACGCAAAAATTAAATATCGATTAAAAAAAGTCAATTTTGACGGGTCTATTTCTTGAACGGCCCTGTAAAATAGATGCTTAGCTGGAAAAATACAGAAAATGTTTCCTGAAAGACAATACGATATAATATGCTGCAATACAATTTAAAAAATCGAATTTCTAAAACAGATATTTTGCCGAATTTTTTAATGAAGAGGCAAAATTTCGCTTTAATATTTAATTACGCCGAAGATTTTCAAGGTAAATTAATCAACTTTTTTTACATAAAATCTGATAAATTTTCCAAATTCGTGTGAAAGATTGTAAAAATCTGGCAAAAAAATTGCGCATTAAATTTTTTTTTTGTCATTTATTGGGTTTTCCTCTTCAACATTACAAATCTAATTCATTGATAAATAAAAATGAGACTAATTTTTTTACATATAATTTGGCATTTCTTTGGCACACCTTGATCAATTTTGGAAACAATCCAGCAAAAATTACACGTCTCATGAAATAATTACCCTACATTCAAAGCTGCATGCATGGCAATGGGATTGCTCGAGGATGATAAACAATGGCAATATACTATTAAGGAAGCTATTTTAAGCAGCTCATCATTCAAACTGCGAGAACTTTTTTCAGTTATCTTGGTATTTTGTCATCCCTCTGATCCACGAAGCCTTTGGGAAAAGTACAAGGACAGTTTTCAGAAGGTATCTGGTTTCAGCATGAAAGACAACTGCAAGACTCCTCTTTTTCAACTAAGGACAAAGCGTACAACCAATGCTTGATTGTGATTGAAGACACTGTTAAGACTCTGGGAGGTCAGTGCTTAATGGGTTATGGTTTACCTCGGTATGAGCGATTTGAAACTCATTTGCAAAACAGAGAGTACATGCGAGAAGCAAATTTTGATCTTGAAGAAAAAGGTATATAATGCTGAAGCCTCTCTAACAGACGAACAGTCCAGCGTATATCAAAAGGCCCTCAACAGCATCGAGTCTGGTACATGCCCAATATTTTTCTTAGATTCCCTTAGTGCCATTGGAAAAAAATTTCTCTTAAATTTTTCTTCTTTCAAAGGTCAGAAGCAATAAAGGCATTGCCTTGGCAACTGCAACGTTATTGGAGGGGGGAAACACAGCTCATTCCACTTTTAGATTACCTCTTGATCTCAGTTACTTAGAGAATTCAATGTGCAGTATTAAAAAACAGAGTAATTTGGCTAAGGTTTTTACAAGATTGCAAACTTGTTATCTGGGATGAAAGTACTATGGCTCATAAAACAGGATTCGAGGCACTTAATGCAACTCTCAAAGATCTAAGAAATTGTAACGAAGTAATGGGTGGAGTAACTGTTCTACTAGCAGGAGATTTTCGCCAAACATTACCGGTTGTAACTAGAGGAACACGTGCAAATGAAGTTAAAGTATGGATCATATCGTCGTATCTATGGTCTAAAGTGCAGAAACTTTGTTTTAATAAGAATATGAGAGTTCATTTACATGAAGATGGGTCAGCAGAATTGTTTTCTAATCTTCTCCTTAAAATAGGAGACGGAACATATCCTGAATGTGCTGGCAAAATTATTATACCCCAAGAACTCTCTATGGTAATCATGGAGTTTCCAGATCTCATCGCCAAGATTTATCCTGATATTGCTGATATAAAAAATAAGCCAATTGAATGAATTAATAAGTATGTAATCGAAGCTACGATAATTACTGGATGTGCTCGAGGGGAGTTGATTTTAATACCCCGCATTCTACTAATTCTGTCGGACTATCCTTTCGAATTTAGAAGAGTACAGTTTCCTTTAAAAGTTTGCTTTGCAATAACCGTTAATAAGTCACAAGGATAGACATTAAAAGTAGCAGGGACCGATTTAAGAGGAGACAGTTTTTCACACGGCCAATTTTATTTAGATTTCTCCAGAGTCATTTCCTCAAGCAGATTAATAATTTTAACACCAGAAAAAAAATCCTAAAATTTTGTATACAAAGAAGTTTTTGCTTAAACATAGGTATAACAATAAAATGTGGATGGCTTGCGTTTGCAAAGAAAATCAATAGTTTAAAAGGATCCTTAAGGACATTTAAGGATCGGTTAAGGACAAGGTCATATATATAAGGAGTCTAGGAGCCCAAGGACCCCCCCCCCAAAATTAGAAACAGTTATAGGTAATAAGTAATTATAATAAGGGATTTTCGTAATTAGGTGCATCAAGCACTGTTATCCGAGGGCCAGGATGGCCTGGTTGGTAGAGCGTTGGACTCGTACTCCTTAGGACTTAAGAGACGTATATTTCCAGCTTAAAATCTGCTGATGTATCAGCAGGGCTTGTCCATGGCAAGGGCTATAAGTAACAACAACAACAACAGCACAGTTATCCACTGCTATTCCATTAACCGAGCAATGCCGGGTACGGGAATGCTAGTATATATAATATATTTAGAACAATAAAAACTTGAATGTTTAAATATAGTCTAATAAAGTCTTGTATATAATTCGTATTTCAATTTTCTTTTATTTGACTTAAAAGAAGCATTATAATTTTGAGTTAATCTATTGCCCTACTACGATATAAGAGCGCAATAACCTGCTTTATTAGCATATGAATATAAACATCGATAACATATGATGCACATGAGGGTTAGAAATTTCACCGATTGTCTCCGTATGAATATTTTTTAAATTCATATACTCACATGCAACATCAACACCTATTAGTAACATCTTTTAGTTACAAGGCATACCCATACTATTTTATTTGTAACATATTTAAAGCAACAATTTTTTTTACAATATTTAGATGAAATCCGGATTAAAACTTTTTTGGCACTCTTAAATGAATGCGCTGCGAAAATGTACCGTTTTGGATAACTGAATTAGAAAACTCCAATTGCGGATGTCAGGCGTGCTAGATTGTCAGTACAGTTCAGTTTTCAACGTAATGGAACTTCAATTTCAGAAATGGCCTTTAGAACAATAATCATAAGGGAATGGGATGGGGTGCAAGTCGCTCAAAAGCACTTTTCTAAGGAAGTAATGAACTTCCAAGGTATGCATATGAGAGTAGCTGTATAATATGTACGTTATGTAAAAATCGAAGTATCACACCTTGAACTGAAATTATATCAATCAAAGATGCCGCACAATCCACAACAACTCTAATATTCACAGGATTCTTAAATGAGTCATGAAACAGGAGATGCGATTTATTAAGGAGTTCTGTCAATCGGTTTATTTAAGGACTCTCATGCAATTACAGTAAGACTGGCACTAGCCTGGATTGGAAAATGGTACTGCAATTTATGATGATTAGGCGAAGAGTTCCATGTCTTGGGAAGCAATTCCCTCAACAGGAAATTCGCTTCTTTTTCTGCTATGGTTATTGGCAGATATTTAGCTAGGATACAAGTGTTAAGTAATAGGAACCGATTCTAGCAGAACAAGAACACTTCGAATGGAGTATGGAATTCATTTAAAAAATACCGACGCCAAAACGATGGATAAAGACGAAAGCTGGAAGAATAGAACCTAAGTATTGTAGCGGCTTCTTTCGTTTGGCATACTAGGCAACGCATAAAATATCGATTCTACGTCCAGAAACAATAAAATCTTGGATGGATTTCTTTATACGTTTGATGGTACTCGTACACTAACGAATGGGAATCGCTAAAGTTTCGACGAATGTCTATCGGAGAAGCTATCAATTTCTTCTATAATCTCGTCAAAACTGTTGATTAATTTCATTTCTTTCTGTCCACTCTAAGGTATAATATGAGCAAATATTATTTTTTTGTGGGCTGAGTATTTTTCTGTTTAATGGCTATGTTCAATCTGTAATAACTGTTAAAAATTTGATATCTCACCTTCATGGATCCTCAGAGTGAGTTTTGATAACTGCATGCCTCTTAACGGATTTTACGAATGGGATATCCACATTCATAATTAAGATGTGCACGTCCTTGAAAGGTCTTTGAAACTCGCGGGTCAGTACGCTTCTACCACAAAGTAGTCGTATCAAAACAGTCATGGATCAAATTTTTTGGTAGCCCAATCTAGTTTCAAACGATTCTCTTTTAATAGTCTATTTCTAGAAGGATATATATATATATATATATATCCTGTTTCTTTTATGCTGTTTTTTTAAATATTTGAGTCAAGATTGTGATGATAACATATACACTGGCTTTTTTACTATAAGACAGTTTTTGTCATACATTTTTAGTATTTCGGCAGAAGTAAATAATTTTTCACACGGTTAGAAATAAATCCAATTTTTTAGGGGCCAAGTGAAATTTTGCGCACCTTCAAATGGGAATTACAAGTGTCTTTTAATAACCTTTCGAAATAATGATCAGACAATTGGAAAGCTAATGGAATAATTATTTGAAAGTGGATATAACGATGCGGAACTGTCCTAAGATATGGAGCAAGAATACTTTTGTGAAACGAAACAAAAAAACTTTTTATTGAGTGAAATTAGTAATTAAAGATTATCTTTATCTTTACTTATAATAAAGCACGATGTGTGTGTGTGTTGGCGCTGTACAGGCCAGACCGTTCGACCTACAGCTACCAAATTCGGTATATGTATACCTTGGGAGCCGAGAATATGCACCTCGGAACCCTTTTTTTGAATTTTTGATTAAAATTTTAATTAAAAAATAAGCCAAATTTTGACGTTTTTTCGCTATAACTTCTGAAAATATTACAGCACAAAATTGATTTTTGCATCACGATAAAACTCAAAAAATTCGCTTTTCAATGATACTAATGATTTGACCTACGAATTAAAACTCTATTTTTTTATGAATTTTTAAACATTTAATTTAATC
>JAOUZG010032936.1:6855576-6888030 GCA_026289955.1 Argiope argentata | reverse complement strand
TAAAAAAAAAAAAAAAAAAAAAAATCAGCTTTTAATAAAATGTTGCCATCACATGTTCAGAAGTTCTGATTTAAAAAAAAAGTTAATTACTATCAAACATAAAACAGAAAAATACAATTTTCACCACGTGATTATATGAAATGAAACAAATAGGAAATGTGATATTTTTTAAACAATAAATGCAAGAGAAAATTTTTCTTGATCGTTTGCAATATCAAAATTAAGAATTAAAGTAAATAAAAATACAAAGTAAAAATATAACAAAAGTGCGACAGTTAAAACTGAAAAAGAATTTTTAGAAAAGCACCAAACGATAATCTCCCGAGAACGAGATTAATTATTTAAAAGCAAGAAATCTTAAACGAACTTTGAAAATGACATCATTTCAAAGAAACGACGAACAAAAAGCAATAGATAATCAGTAGAAGTAAAATATTTTTGCATTTTTTTTAATTTTTAAAACAATAAGACATGTTTTGAATTGTTACTTTTACTTATGTGAAGAAGATATTTTGTGCAAATCTAAGAATTCACCTTCGTGCTAGTAATTTACTCCGTATTTTAATGAATTATGCGAAATAAAAACGCATCTTCTTTCAACGAAGTAACGTAATATTAAAGCTATACTGATAAAAGCAGGTCAGCTATTCGAAAACGCATCTTCTTTCAAACAAGCATACGTAATAATTAACAATGGAAAATTTGTATAAGCATATAAAAATATTTTCCCGCATATTTCGGAGACATCAAAACTTTCTAACCAAAACAATGTGATGTTTTCAAATGAGAAAAAATAAATCAACTATAATTCCAAATTAAACATATAAAGATGTCATTTTCGGCACGTGTCTGCATAAAATGAAACAAATATGAAACATGGTATTTTTGGAAACTAAATGGATGGAAACGTTTTCTATGATATTTTACTATACATATATTACAAACCCAATTAAACAGTTTTGTTGAAGGTAAATATGGCTTAACATTTACAAGGCATCTTCTGTAATCGGAGCCCAACATGTAATTTCTTAATTTTTTTGGGAGAGACATAAATCTCTTAACAAATGGTATAAGTGAAATGTATAATTAGCAGATTACGGGAAAAAATGCTGAATTACGACTTTTAAATTTTTACATGTATCATCTGCTCTGTAAATAATATTTAGTAAAATATTTTAGAGACAATAAGTCCTTAAAATAAAAAAGTGGCACTCCAATCAACTAAATCAATCATCAGAGCTGATCGATGTATGAAAACTTCAATATAACTATATGATTAACATGGTGATTTTAGATCACTTTATCAAGATCTCAAAGAAGCCAATCAGGGTTTCTCTAGAATAATTGGCCCAGATTATGAAAATGATGATCGTTCTAAACTTGCAATATTCAGAACTGAATAAATCAGCCAGATTTGAAGAAGATAGAAATGCTTATTTATTTATTTAGAAGTTGAAAATATTAAGAATATTGTTACAAGCGAGCGAGCGGCATGAAAACTCGCCAAGATGGCGACGTTTGGCGAGGAGCCTCGCGCCAGCTTGATTGGTTTGGCGAAAGGAATAGTCTAGTAGCTGCTAGATTGGGCGCGTTGTTTTGAGAATTTCCACGAGATTCAGCGCACGCGCCTTTTCGGCTATATAAGGACGAGTAGACGGAGTGAGTTAGTTAGTTTTCTCACAAAAATTCTTCACTGACATGTCTAAAATAAACAATGAGGCCATTAAAAATATCCCAAATTACAACCCTGTTCCTCGATCTAGTAGGCCCAGAAATATCCTACTGTAGTAACCTCATTGATTAAACTTCTCAATTCTCTTTTTTCTTAATTTAAACCTTAAAAAATAGTATAATCTTATAATCTTTTAACTAAATCTAGCAAGGAACCATACCCCCACACTCTCCCCAATCCAATAGCCAATAACAAAGCATCCTGACAATCACCACCTCACCCACCCAGCCTCTCGGAAATACACTTTTGCATCATCATCATCAACCGGACTCTCCATCAGCAGCTACTGAAACGTCACCACCTGCCCACTTACTCTTACACCGCCGACACCTTCTGATTGGTTGCTACTACTCCCTCATCACCGAACTTCTTGCCGCCGTAACTCAGCCCAGTCCATCTTCAACTACCAGACACTGAACATCCTCAAGGCTCATCGAAGAGGGCAACGTATTCCAGAACGCAAGGCCACTTCTCTACCAAAAAGGACAGGGGATAAGCTCCTGGCGGAGCTAGGTGCCCCTAGAACGAACACTTAACAGTGAGTAAGTTAGTTGAGAGTTTGCGCTGAAATAAAAAGCGTCTCGCTGATCTAGAGGATTTGTTATTAGTGAGCTGTGTTTGCGTTTGCTGTTAACGCTGTGTTATTGAGCTCGCTGTTGCTGTGCTATACTATAGCTGTTTTGCAAACGTTGTTTATTGTGCGTAAGACTTGCATTTACGCTGTGAGTGATTGATTATTGCTGGATTGAATTTATCTGAATTTGTTACTCTATCAATTATCCTGTAAATAACTGTAAATAAATTTGTTTGTGCTGTCCTCAAATAAAGTCCATTCAATCGAAACCCGCTACGCTAAAAACGTAACAATATTTTACAAATATGAATCTATAAGACCAAAGGAATTTAAATCATAATTTTTTGAAATATATTTATAAACCTAAAAAAATATATTATTGAGAGCATTTATATGCATCTAAAAATAAAATTAAAAACTGAAGGTTTCAATTAACCTGTGAAATTTTTGCTGAATAATTCCTTGGGATCTTATAAATTATAAAAAAAAATTATAGTGTTTCAATTTCTGTATTGAACATAAAACTTCAATGTCGGACTATTCTGCTTTCAGTTCTTAGTTTTATTTAAAGACATGCTTAGATTGAGTAAAGAGGTCTTTATATTAATTGAAGTTTCATCTTTTTCAATTTAATTTAAAAGTGAATTTTACGTGCACTGATAGAAAATCGGAGAGAGATGCGGACTTCAAAGATAGGACTGCTTAAGGCCTACATAATAGTCTAAGTGAATTATATGACTATCGAAATTTGAAGCTTAAAAATATTTTGCTGAAAACTGAGACCAAGTTATATAAAAAATGATTTAATCCTTTAGTCGGCATTCATATTGGCGAACCGACTGGTTTTTGTAGCTAAAATGAAACACACACACACACACCCTAACTCACTATCACAAACAAAGCAAGAGGAAAGTGGACAAAAGGATCACGTTATTCTGACTGACCCTGGCGTGATGTGGATATTTGGAGAAGGATTACAGGGTCAAGTATCATCCTTGTCATCTTACCACTATTAAACCACATTATTCTGCCAACATATACTATAACGATTTAAATTCTGGAAATATTAAAATGGTGTATTATTATAGAGAATATACAAATGAACAAAATTTTGGACTCCAACTTATTAGAAAGTGACTGTAAAAAATTACAAATTCCCAAGTCAATTCCAATAAAAAAAAGCAAAAAATATTTATATACTCGAAATAAGAAATAATCGAAATTAAATGTTTATTAAGTTAATGAAGTTTTCTATATCCCAAATAACTTTCATAATCATATTAGCAGTTCTTACAGTATGAAGTATTTATTACATATCTTTTGAAAATCTAAATATTTTTTGAAAGCAATATTTTGGAAAATATTTATTTCCAATTTCCTAAGCTAATTCTTTGATTTTCGAAAATAAATACATGAAAATAATTAAAGAAATTACGCTTCTAAAACCAAACACGAATTCTATGAAACATTTCAGAATAATTTCGATGCATTAGATGGGTCCTTCATCGAATAACTAAACTTCTCTTATCAGAAACAGCCTTTAATTTAATGATTTCCAATTAAAGTAACGGTTTAAAGATGTGTTAAATATTTACATGTTTCAAAAATAAACTATTGCACATTAAATAAAACATAATCTTTTTCCTTTTCAGGGGTGAGAGCACATAACTCTATTCATACTGGTTTTGATAAGTACTTTATTCAATTTCATTTTCTGAATAGACGAATTAATAAAGATCAGTTTATTTCATTTGAGATAATCAAATGGCATAGTTTAGTTTAGCTATATTAATGCCCCATTTTTAAAGCAACAGTAAGGCTATTTGGGGACGAAACTCGTTATTTTAAATCGCGCTCAGAAGGTGAAAACGACACTAGAGTCGGCCCCCAGCTCTTCAAACTTCTCACCAGGGGAAGGACGTTTGGCTCGACGGATATAATGTGCATTAAAATGCTTTACACGACCGTTTCTTCAACGGAGTAGGGTCTCTCAACTGAAAATTTTTGTAAACAAACAGATCAACGCGGCCCTCTTTCAAATTGTACTCACTGGGAAAAAACAACCAACACTCTGAATATTTTTAGAGGTATACAAGAACGATTCGTCCACCCAAGGTACTGTGATTCAAAAAATGACATTCACACAAATAAACCAACGAATAATTTAATCTTCTTCACATTTTATAAATACGCCCGCGACTTAAAGCACAACTTCAGCAGCTATTCTACGGATGTATAGTCTAGTTATACTAACACATTAAAGGCGAGGATCTAGACGAAAGTATGCTAGGTAACGCGGCGACCGCCCCGCCAGAACGGGCGATATTTTGTGTAATTATAAAAAAAATTTAGGCTTTAAAAAGTTTATTTAATCTCTTAAAACTACAAGAAATATTTTTTTTTTTTAAAAAAAGAACTAAACACTAATTACAATGTAGAGCAGTGTAGCTGCAAACCGTATTAATACGACTCCCGCCTTTAAGCTACAGCAGAGATGCATTGTTATTACTACAACCCTCGCTTTTAAGCTACGACAGAGATGCATCGTATTACTACGACTCCCGCATTTAAGCTACAGCAGAGATAAATCGTTCTACTACGACTCGTGCCTTTAAGCTACAGCAGAGATGCATCGTAGTACTACGACTTCCGCCTTTAAGTTATAGCAGAGATGAATCGTATTACTACGATTTCCGACTTTAAGCTAAAGTAGAGATCAATCGCAGTACTACGAGTCCTGCCTTTAAGCTACAGTCCAGACAAATCGTAGTACTAAGACCCCCACCTTTAATGTGTTAATGTTCTATTTTAAAGCAACACTAAGGCTATTTTGGTACGGACGTCGTCATTTTAATTAACGGTGAGGTGTGAGAAAAACACAACCCTCCCCCCCCCGGTTTAACATGCACCAGACCTGCTTACACAGCAGTTCTCCAGTAAAATATAGTCCCGAACTTAAAACCCACCGGTTCCAAATCCACGACCTTACCACCGGAAACAAAAAGACCTCAAATTTGGTATGAGATTTTATTATTAAAATTATAGCACCATGTTAGATTTTGATTTCAATTCTTATACTCGATTTCCACCTCAGTACTACGAAACACAAAACGCGCCAGTAAGGAATTCTGAAAATAAAAATAGGAGCACGCCCGATCATCCTTGCCTAAGGTTTGCAATTTTTAAGTGGTCGAGGAGTGAGGAGATATACGTATTAAAATGTAAGAGAGAAAATTCTGGGGAGACCACTCCCAACGTGTTTCCGTTTTTAAGGCTTTTTTTTCAATGAATTTAAATTATGAAGCTACATATGTTTTATATATAAATAACTGTATTTGAAATAGAAAGGACACCTTAAAATGCAAACAAAAATGATAGTTATATACAATTCACAATTTAACGAAGTTTTTTTTCAATCACTGTCACTAACTACAATCATGGGTACTTTCTTCCCTTCCACACTTTTTTTCTTTTTAGGAAAAATATCAAAATCATCAAATTTCATTTCGCCTTCGTCAGATTCATCGGCAATAGTTATCGTTTGGCCAGATTCTTCATCGATTTTTTGTTTTTTAATTCCTTTCACGTCATCTTCATCAGATGAAAAAACGGAGCTCCTCGGACGTTTTTTAGTGGATGCGATAATGAAATTTGAAGAACCATCCGGTTTTTGTTTTGACGTCAGTCCATTTTGTAGCTGCAACTTTTCATTCAATTTAGCATTGGTTTTTGAGGTTTTGAGATCGTTTTCCTTTGTTGATAATGAAGCAGCAGAAGATGATGATGATGACACTGAAGATGTTTTTTTTGTTAACGGTTGTTTGTTCGATGAAGATTGTTTTGCTACTACTGATGATGATAATTCGAATGACTTAATTTGTTTTGTAGATGATGTTCCACTGCTTCCGCCGACATTTTTAACTCTCACCACAGAGATTGGAAATAGAAGCTCTTGGTCATTAGAAAGTCTCTTGGGGCCTGAAATAATAATAATAAAACATGTACAGATTCAAATTAAATAAAAATTGTTCAATAATTAAAATACTGGTCACAACATAGTTTTTATTGTCATTTACGACGTTTATTAAGGATTTTTTAACTTGAACATTGACATAATTAAATTTTCCAAGTTGATTTCACACTATAATTAGATACAATCAAAACAAATATATCTACAGTAGAACAACATGGATAATGTTAACGTTTTGAAGAGAGGAGACGCACGTGCGTAAAAAATGAATATAAAAATTTAATTCATTCTGGAGCCTTGTTATTAAAAGGTATCCGACTAAATTATAAAAATGCTTTTTCCAGAAAAAATCGATTTTCTTATGATTTGAAAACAGAGTCAAAATTTCGTATATTCAAAAATAGTCATTGTTTTTAATATGTGTGCGATATAATTATAGGTATAGTAGGTTCACCAATAAACAACAAATAAAAATGAAATATGAAACAGTAGCATTTTAAAATCAAAATGAGCGATTTATTTTATTTTTGTCGTAAAATTCTCTACAATAATCTTTGATACTGCCTACTCAGCCTTAATTTGCTTCCTTTTGACGTTTTAGTTATAAAAAGCGTGGTAACCGAATTTGTTTCCAGCGTATTTAGACGAACTAATGTATAAGTACAATACCCAAATGGATTTTCTGAAGAATGAATATTTCACTATGATTGATTCACGGAAAACATTATCTCTCTAAATTAATTTAATAAAATTTCATGAAATTTGGTAAGCATAAATCCAAAAAATTACATGCAAAAATAAATCCATAAATTGGGATATACCTCAAATTTTATGGTAGCTTCATTTAGACAAGCTTTATAGACACTTTAAATTCAAAATATGGAAAAATTTTGACAAAAAAAAATCATTTCAAGGAACTTTAAATGCTCTATAAAAAATCCTCTTGCGTAAGATTCCTTTATTATGAGCGGTAGTGATAGTGATCACTTCAAAATTTAGTCCCAAAATTCTATTCACATTTTGATACGGGATACAGCGGGAAAGTAAAACATAAAATATGAAACACACGCGCGCACACACAGAGACACTTTTCAACAGAACACCATTCTCGTTCTAGATTCCGATCACTTTCTCTCACCTCTCTGTAAATTTAACCCATTCTGAGGTAGGAACATATAATACGGGATACGGCAGGAAAGCGGAGTAGATCAAATGTGGGAAAGCAGGGAGGTTGATAAAAGTGATGAGCGAGGTTGTCAAAATTGGTGTGCTTTACATGCTTATAAAATTATTGTTTTCAAAATTTTTTTTTCATCTTGTAATTTTTTACGTTTTATGTTGTTTGAGCAATATATAGCTGAAATTAAAATTAAATCTTCAGATTATTTTTGAACTTTGTTTTTTCTAATATTGCAAACTATGCAATATATTTTTTTTTTAAATTATACAAGCTATTTCTTTTTTAAAAAATTAAGGGCAATGAGTGTATTTTTTTTAATAGCGACCTTTGAAGCCTGTTTTATCTATTTGGTACAAGGAAAAAAATGTTTTCTAGTCGGATTCCTTAAGAGAAAACAGATGTTGGTACATCTATTTGTTGCCCACAAACGTGCAGTTAGAAGTTAAACGTGAAGTAAATGAACGATCTTTCCAAACTATTCGCAACAGGTCTCGAAGCAAACAGCAGCCTTTCGTTAGGAGGTGTAGATAGGTAGTTGTATCTAGTATGATTTCATCAACTACAATTAGTTGAAATTGTTGGCTATTATCAATCTCAATTACTCAATCCTCGAACTGAAATGTATAAATATTATGATGAGCCAGGTAAAGCTTATTCAACAGAGGTAAATTTTAGAATTATTCCTCACCTCAAGTATTCGAAAGAGTTTTTGTTGCGGAAAAAACGCGGGCCAACCCCAAAGAACCTATTGCTTTTCTGGAATTGAAGTGTATTTTGAATTTTTATTTGCACAATTGAGTGAAATAATTCTGGAAATTTTGCCTATGCAAATCAGTAGAATTTTCTAGTGGATGGATTCCGAAATTATATCGAAATGGATACATTCGCCATTGAAAAAAAGGCAACTAGTAAACAGGGTGTTTCAGATCAGGTTTTTAGTTCCACAAACACATTGGAATCCCATTGAGGGAACAAAAAATATAGCTGGTTCTACTTATAGAGGAATTTCATCCAAAAACTCTGCTAAATCAATCATTGTGGTGAAATGGCCTGCAAGGGTTGTCTTCGTAAGATCCTGTTCTTCTCATTTTTATCGTAGCATTTGCTTTAGAATTTCAATTCGATTGTATAAACTGTACATGGGGATTTGTTCCTGACATTATGTACAATTAATAATCATTTTCAAAGCTCTCTAGCATGGTGCGTTCGTTCTGTTCGCAAAAATTTCCGGATAAAAAATGTAGGGGTTATTTAGCATTTCAAAAAGTCTCAAAGTCCATACTTAATATAATCAGATTTGTTCTAAGGCAGCAAAAGCCATTGCCTGGAAATTAAGTTGCTAAGGCAGCAAAAGCCATTGCCTAGGGGCAGAGAATATTGCCTCTGACTATTTTTCTTCATCTTGAAGTAGTCATTCGAGAGTAGGTTGACTTATCTAATTCTCCTGCCATTTAGGCATACTCTAACAAAATTATTTATATGATCATATCATTTCATGAGAAACATTTTTGTGCTCCTTGTGTTATCTTTGGTTTGACAAAGGTAGTGATTTGTCAATGGAAATTCCACTGTACGCCAAGAAATACATAATTGCGTTTTGTGCATAGAATTCAACGCCCATCTTGTCATAAATTAATGAGCAATTTGTCTCCTGGAAGGAATTATTTCATGGTAACTTCTTTCTAAAGTTGTTTGAAATCGCATCTTTATAAGCATACAAAGGCTGTACATCTCGAGGTCGAATCCGACCTCTCATCCCAGGCTTTGCTTACAACCTTGCGACGCTTCAGCGAACTGGGACGTTATATACCTTCAAAAAATCGATTTTTCAATTTTAGTGTTAAAAAATAGAGGATATTTCACTGAATCCAGCAATGCATGATATGTGTAATAAAACAAACATTCTGAAAACCAAAACTAGGCTTTAGTCAACTAGAATGCAACGCTAACAACCGATTTATTTAAATAATACACAGTGATGCCAAAAGCTGTGACATAAATAAGCGTTGCCATAACAAAGATTATAAAACAATATATATATATCTCACTACATTCACCCCTCCCTAACAATCGAAAGTCAATTCAATAAGTAAGCTAAATACTTTATATTGAGATATCTTCAGAATTAATTCATCTATTCTTGGGAGAGGGTAGGCGTCTAGCATTGTAAATCTGTTAATGGTTTGTGAATAATCAACAACCATTCTCGGCTTGTGATTTTCTCCCTTTACTACAAAAACCGGGGCACGCCATGGTGAGTTACTAGGCTCAATCGCTGCTTCTTTGAGCAATTTTTCCACTTCATTAGCAATGAATATCTTGTCTGCATCTGTATGGGTTTGCAATCTGGTGCAAGATTTGTAAATAAAGATGCAGGTGGAACTAAGGCAGTGAGCATATTTTAAGGGGCAATCTGTCACCACGGAATTCAATTTTTACTGAAGAATGTCTCTTTAGAAGATCATGCCCAATCAGAAAGTCAGCACACAGATTTTTCTTGATTAGCACCTCAATATTAAAATATGAATGAGCCTGCATCTTTAAGGTAAGTAAAACACATCCAGTAATATCCGAAGCCAAGGATGATTTAGCCATGGTTATTTTACCAATGTATGGTTTTACGACAATTTTGCATTTTTTCACATGATGTTCAAGTGAAAGTAATGATGAAAGAGAGCTACCAGTATCAATAAGTGCATTTAATTTTACTCCATTTACTAACACTTTAGTCATAGATTTCTGGAGACAATGTGGTGTTGCTATAGCAGAAGCCAAAAGCAATGTAGAGGCTGTAGTATTTCTGGTTGGCCGTGTTTGTCTTGATTTATACACTCGTAGGTAATGTCATTTCTTGCCACACTTTCTGCAGATAACTTTTTTTGGCTGGACAAGAATTCCTTGGATGGCGTTCGTTTCCACAAAAAAAAGCATTTTTCGGTGCTTGTTAGAATAGCTGACGTCCGTTGGGTTTCTTCTAAATTATCCTCTATGTGATCGATGGCAGCAACTGAAGTTGGAATGAACAAATTTGAATAATGCGGAGTGTAGCTCAGCTAGTTCAAGTGATCTAGCCTGATCATAGGCTTTTTCTAATGTAATGGTGGCGTTTTCCAAGAGTCTTTCACGTATACGCGAACTCTTAATTCTTTGGATAAAAGCGTCCCTTATATACTCATCTCTATTTTGACCGGCCGTTACCGCTTTAAATTCACAATCTTTGCTCATCTGTTTCAATATCTGGAGATATTCGTCGATAGATAATTCCGTTTGTGCATTCTAGATGCTAGACAATGTCTAGCGAAAATTTCATTTCGTTTGGCGATGTATAGCGAATCGTGTAATTCAATAGCGTCAGAGTATTTTTCTGAGTCAATAATAAACCGAAAAGCATTAGAGGAGACATAGTTACACAGTAATTGAAGTTTTTTATAGTCCGTAGCAAGGTTTACCTGTGCGAGAAAATTAGCGAATGTTCTTTTCCATTGTTTTCACCTCGTTTCAGCTCCCGCACATGTAGAATCAGTATCGAACCTTTCGGTTTGTAAAAGTTGCTCCATCTTGCTGAATCAAGTAATGAGGCAGTGCAAAAAGATTCTAGTTGAATAAATTGTAATAAAAACAAAAATTCTGAAAACCAAAACTAGGCTTTAATCAACTACAATGCAACGCTAACAACCGATTGATTTAAATAATTCACAGTAATGCCAAAAGCTGTGGCATAAATAAGCGTAACCATAACAAAGATTATAAAACAATATATATATATATATATATATATATATATATATATAGTTTTGTAATTGCAAAAGCCAGGAAATTAAAATTTTAAAATGTAAATAACGATGCCACGCCCCTTATTTAAAGGGACATCCTTTTAAAGGAATCCAATTTTCACTTTTATTTATCTATTATTTATGAATTTTTCATAATTTTAGAATATTTAGAAAGGATATCTATAACTCAACTCACTTCTTTGATGTGAACTATTACCAGTGAAGTGTTATTTCCTCCCTCCTGCTTTTTTGTTTCAGTATTATTCATAATCTTTTGTCATCGATCTTCCACGTATTTCGTGATCTCTCGCTTCAAGACTTTTACGAATTTTTTTTGATAAAGCTTTTTAATTACACAGAAATTACATAATAAATAACTATGCCGAGAAGAAAAGAATTTGGGAAAAGAAAATCTCGCCCTAATCAGTTTTCTACTGTGAGTCAGGCTTTGAAGTGTGCTGACAATGTAAAATTGAATGTAAGTGCATTTAAAATAAAATTGAAGAACACCAATTTATTTTGTGAGAAGGAAGAAGATAACAGCATTCGTTATTCTAGAGATAAGAAAACCATAAGTATTATCATGTATTTGTGAATAATAATTACAATCCTAAATACATTTTTAGTATGCAAGCAATGTGGAAAATCTGATTGTTTTGGCATTTTAGAAGAAGTCGTAAGGGGCTTGCTTCATCTTCATTATATATTTGAAAATCTTGAGGTTTCTCTTCTAGTGCTGTGACATATTATATATCTGAAAAAAGTTATGATATCAATACACGATTACTGTATGTCATGAAATGTTTTGGCAAAGGTAAATGTGCACTCGCATATCTTGTGCAGTGATGAACTGGCCTCCACCACCTGTAAAGTTCGAGCGTTACAGTGCTGCAATATCTCAATATCAATATTAATATATTTCATGTGCTCTAAATGAATGATGAGAGCCATTAAGAATGCTGTTTTGAGCTATGTAATAAAGTATAAAGTATCTAATATGTATGGATCGTCGCATCATAACACATTTTATATTTGCTATTGAAAAATAAATATTTTAAAATATAGCTATTTCTTTATTGTATTTAATTGAAAAAAGTACATTCTTTCCATCTGTGCCATATTTTTTGAGAAATAATTTGTACTTGTATAAAATCCCCTTTATTTACAACTAAAATTTTGACTATTTTTGTTATCGAGAACATCCCAGTTCCCTTCATAAGCCGTTGTGGTTGCTTTCTTCTTGAGCATGGATTCCAACAATGGGGAAAATTTCACTGACCTTACATATCAACTGAAAGCTCGTTTTGATGCTCTTATGCTCAGTTCTAGAGGGGATTACATGGGCAGCCTATTTATTAGATAATATTTCATCCCATCTTAGTTTGGAAAGAATATGAAAGGCTGCAGTGAATCGAAGCACACATAAAATTGTTTGCTGCGAGCGTTTGGGGCAGTTGTCTTTCCTTTCAAAGGGATGAATTCGACACCTCTGGTCCCATTATCGCCTGATCCTAGCGATGTACGAAAGTTGTCGGTGTACTTCTTGATGAGCTCTCCCTTACTGGAAAATAAGGATTCAACTACTGATAGTAATCTTGTGTGGACAATGAGATGGCAGCAGATTCAGATATTAGATAAGAGTTTCTGGAAAAGATGACAGAGATACCTTCATCCCCTCCAGCGGAGACTCAAATGAACTCGATTAGATCCAGAGTTGAACATAGGAGACCTGGTTGCCATCCATAAAAATACAAACCCACATTGAACATGATAGTTCGGATGCATTGAAGAGATCTATCTGGGACCAGATGGAATCATTCAAATAGTTCATATCCACAACAAAGATGGAGATATCAAAAGGGACAAATAATGAATGTTTCGAAGGCACATTCTGAAAGTTAGTTCATGTGGCGGCACAAAGTATATTGGATCTTCAACCAGAGATGGCGCATTGAGCGGCTAATTTTGTTGATAATGATAAAAACAAGAATTTAATATTAATTTATTAATACTTATGAAAGCAGATATTTACATAAACGCATTTCATGAATACTCATAAAAACGTTAATTGTAATTGTTCTTTGTTTTATTGTTTTCCATTGGTTAATTTTATGCATTTTTAATCTTGCTGTTTATAACAAACCGCTTATTTCTTTTTATTCGCTTTTTTTTGGACAAAATTTAATCAAATCATACAACACGAATACCATATTTGGTTAAATCCTAGTATACGGTACCCCCTTGGCGCCATTTTGAAATATGTCGCAAAGGCTAAAACGACGCATTTACGAATGTTGCAAATTTTCAACCAAACTGAACAACTCAACAGGAACCATAGCTTAAGCAACCAGCCAACGAGCGCCCGTGGCAGAAATGACATCACGGCCTCTCGATATAAAGTCGCCAAATCAAGGGGTACCGTATAATGGGATTATACTCCATATTTTATCTATTGAATTCTTTGCGTTTGGTAATTATTGAATTTACTTATATTTGAACAATCAGATAGATATACTTCCTCAGAATGGATTTCCCACAAAATTTTGATATAAATCTACACATTCGGCCATAACACCACGTTTCACATTTCAGTCTGGTTGAAAGGGATCTTGAGTTATCATATCCACAGGCAATGTGGGGTACAGAGAAAGTTTTGTAAGCGTCAAAAAGTTGGAACTCGAGATTTTAATAAATGTCCACTTTCAAAATTCTGTTGATTAAAAAAAAAAACATTTTCGACAAAATGTACTTTTTGTCGAAAATCAACAAATTCGAAAAAAATATTTATAGCATTATCCAGGCTGTGACAAAGGTAGTTCTAAAACGCTTTCTGCTAGACGGAGGAAATTTAGTTCAAGATTTTTACAAAAAATGTGTAGATTTCTATCAAATTTTGAGAAAAGTTCATTCATAGGTATATTGTCAGTCCGAATGCAAGTTAATACGATAATTACAAGAAGAAAAGAGCTGAATGGATAAAATTTGGCACAGATTTAAAATCTATAGTGTAGCCAATTATTAAATTTTGAGAGAAATCGAACAAAGATTAGAATACTTGTCAGTTTGTACTTTCAGAAGGGTGTAAACACGATAGTTGAATCAGAAAGTTGCGTGTTCACATCACGTCCGGGTCACCAATGTACCGATTGAAAGTCGCGATACGAACCTGCGACGCTAGGGTCGGTTGCCGATTAACAAGACCATACTACAAAAGTCGACTTCGGTATCGTAGGTGTCATCTGGCTTATGAAGCTAGCGTCACAAGTATATCAAATTTGGTTTGTAATTTTATGACTGTAATGGTAGTTCTATGACAAAATTTGGTTTCAATCAATTTGGGATAAATCTTTTAAAAACGCAAATTCATTTTTATTAGAAAATATGTAAGAAAGTTTTGATTAGAAAAGTATAATGTTTAGTTTATTATTATTACTATTACTTTATTTTTTTAAAAATCTGACCACTGTAGTCGATGTTAAAAAAAATGAATGTAGTGAAGAATGTAAAATGAAAACTAAAAGTTCTTTACCAATATTAATGTAACTAATAGTGGAATATGGAGTGAAGTGAAATTCTTCCTTCAAATAGGTTTCTAAAAGAAGAAGAGCGATGATTCTTTCACAAGTTTCTCGACTGAGATTTGTAGAGAGATGACCAGGCGGCCGTAGTTTGGGCGGCCCTTTGCCCTGCCATGCTTCTATCAACTTCTGGGAAGTTAATCGCTCCTCTATCATGGAAGCGTGTTCAAGAATATTAAAAATACTTTTGTATTCTCTAGCAATATTTTTCAATTTTTCCTCATCTGCAAAATAAAATTGAAAAATAAATATATATAAAAAGAAACATCATAAAATGAAACGAATTCAAGAAAGTTACTTACATAAGCCTTTCTGCTCACAGTGATCGCACATTTTATTACAATCCAGTGTGTCCCAACGTTCATCAAAATGTTGTGCTATTAAAGAACGCCGGCACCTGCAAATAAAATACCACAATTATCAACAAAAGAATAACTTATAAACACTGGAATCTCTCGCTATTGAAATAAATATTACAAACAACTGGAAAGTTGGTAAAGTTTAAAAGTTTATTGGAATATGACAAAAATATAAAAATCTGACAAAGTCTATCAGAATCTATACTACTATTATAAATGTGAAAGTTTAGATGGATGATGTAAGTTAATCAAGCCAGAACAACTAAATGAAAGTGAATGAAATTGAGCACAGAGATAGATTAAGAACATAGGCTAATTTTTATTCCGGTTAATTGAGTGGTTAATTTTTTATTAATTAAAAACTAAATTTTCGATCAGAAAATAATAAAACAAAATCTGAAAACATCTGCCTGAGCTTATTGAATCCTTTGTTTTTATCTTTGTATTTCTGGTATTCTTTTAATATTATCTTATCTAATGAAATTTTTTGTGATTTATTGTAGGATTTCCCGACAGAAAGCCTTTTTCATCAGAACAACAACAATTTTTTTTTAAAATCTAATTGTTTTTATTTTTCTATTTCCGTTTTTCATTTTAATATTATTGTTACAAGCGAGCGAAATGCGCGCCGCAGGTGGAAATGTTGGCAGCGCTTCACAAGGTGCTTCACGCCCGCCGAGTTGACTTGGCGCGAGGAATATTCTGGTAACCCCGAGACAATTCTGGTAGCACCGCGTGTCTTCTCGTGACGCGTGCCCGGCTATATAAGGGAAGGGTTGCCGTAAAAGGAGTCAGTGAGTGAATTCGTTGAAAGTTGATCTCTCAAGGAAGAGAAGCGTTTTGCTGGACTAGCAGATTTTCGCTTGTTATTAGTGAGCTGTGTTTGCGTTTGCTGTGAACGCAGTGTTATTGAGCTCTCTGTGATTTACTGTTGCTGTGCTATACTATAGCTGTTTTGAAAACTGTGTTTATTGTGCGTAAGACTTGCATTTACGCTGTAAGTGACTGATTATTGCTGGATTGTGTTTTCTGAAGTTTTACTTTTTCAAGTCATCCTGCAAATAACTGTAAATGAATTTGTTTGTGCTGTCCTCAAATAAAGTCAATTAAATCCGAACCCGCTACGCTAAAAACGTAACATTATTTTACTATTATAATGGAAGGTTTATTAAATTTTTTTTCTTACGCTGTTCTTGAGTTAATATAATTTGATATGTCCTGTTCATTTCTCTTGATTTTTTTTTCTTGCTATACATATTCCTTTTGCCTATTTTCATCAATTTTGATTAAATTTTTAAAAGTACCTTTATAGTTTCATGTACATAGCTTTTAAGTAGTCCCCTCCCACACTAATAATGTTAGACGTAGCATGTTTCCGACCGGTTATTTCAAACGATTCTATTTATTTTCGTAGTGTATGATTAATTTGAAATTAAACATTGTTAATTAACAGATCTTTTGATTTCTTCAGAAGTGCTTTTGAATAAAAATAAAAGATGAATTGAAATTAAAAATTTCTAATCTGCATTGCGTTACCCCCATTGGTGCTTAAAATTCACGCCTTTGCGTTGCTCCAATTGACGTTGAAAATCTATACATGCATACGGTTTTGATAACATTTACATTGTCATTAGACTGTCAGTTCTCACATATACACATCAAAATTTCCATGCGTACGAAGTCGCGGGTAAGAGCTAGTCACAACAGTCTATTTACAATGTAAAATGTTATCAAAACCGTATGCATGCATAAATTTTCAACGTCAATTGGAGCAACGGAAAGACGTGAATTTTAAGCACCAGTTGGGGTAACGCAATGCAGATTAGAAAATTTTAATTTCGATTTATCTTTTTTATTTTTATTCAAAAGCACTTCTGAAGGAATCGAAGGATCTATTAACTAACAACGTTTAATTTGAAATTTATCATACACTACGAAAATAAACAGAATCATTTGAAATAACCAGTAGAAAACATGTTACATCTAACATCATTAGCGTGGGGGGAAAAGCTACTTAAAAGCTATGTACTAGAAACTATAAAGGTAAAGGTTTTTAATCGAAAATGATGAAAAGGCAAAAGGAATATGTACAGCATGAACAAAAAAATAAATAAAGAGAAATGAACAGGAAATACCGAATTATACTAACACAAGAACAGAGTAAGAAAAAAAACTAATAAGCCTTCCTTTAGAATAGTAAGATAATATTAAAATGAAAAACGGAAACAGAAAAACAAACGATAAGATTTTTATTTTTATTTTTCGTTCTGATGAAAAAGGCTTTCTGTCGGGAAATCCTGCAATTAAACGCAAAGAATTCCATTATATAGGTAAAATTAAAAGAATACAGGAAATAGAAAATTAAAAACAAAAGATTCAAAACGCTGGGGCAGTTTTCAGATTTTTTTTTAATTTTTTGGTGGAAAATTTAGTTTTTAGTTAATAAAATTTTAACCACTCAATTAACCGGAATAAAAATTAGCCTATGTTCTTCTGTAGACTATAATCTATCTCTGTGCTAAAAATTTTTTGAGCCGTTCTGCCGTGATTGAACCCCATCATCCATTCATCCAAACTTTCACATTTATAATAGTATTATAGATATAACCAAATCAGTAAAAATAGGAAGTTAATAAAAGTAAAATGAAATAAAAACAAATTAAGAATCTGGTCTGAAGACTTCCTGTGAAGGGTGTGACTATTTGTCCAACATCATTGACCCCTTGTGACCCAAAAATTCCCTGAAATTGAAGCCTAAGAGATACACCATTTTGTACAGACATCAAGCAAGAATTACAATAAAATACATTTGTCCTTTTTAGTATTTTAATTTTACTAGATTGTTTTTGAAATAGTTTTAATTTGGAATACCATAATGCTTATCTATCTATCTATCTATCTATCTATCTATTTTTATATATATATATATAATATATATAATATATAAGCCTTTGTTAGTTGAATTCAAGATTTTTCTCCTTATTTTTATACAAAATATCTAATTAATATTCTTTTGAATTTTAAAAATTCCAATTTTAGATATCATAAAGAAAAAGGAATTAGCATACAGAAAAAAAGGGCATTTGATTAAGGAAATCTTTAACAATACAATAACAATAAATAACAACAATTTAAAAAGAAAATCATTATGATTCTTTGAACACTTTTTTCCTCACCATTGTGAAGTTATTTCATGAATGTTCAAAACAGTAGATGTGTTTTACAAATTTAATCGAACCCTCCATTTTAAAATTTTATTTTACAATAAGTATATTTATGAATCATTAAAAAGAAATTCAATGCTAAATTAGGGAGGGGGCTGAAATAACTACAGATAATGACATCACAGGAAGTTAGTGAATATAATAAAGCCACTAAATTTTAGATGGTAAAAAGATGCAGAAAGTTGGTGATAATAACGATAAACTATAATTTCAATTGTAATTAATTTCCAAAGTTTTGTCCTAATTTAACCCATGGTAACTTCATTCCAAAATGTTCTCTAATTTCCTGATTCCATTTATTTTTTCTATTTAATAAATCAAATGAAGCTTTGTAAAAATACCCCACCATTACTCCATGTGCTGAGTTAAGGGATAGACTCTTCTCAAGAATCCCTGTGTTGCTCTTGTGGCATCACACATGTTGGCCTTCTCAAGAGAAATTCATGTCGAAGAAAAATTCCTGTTCCTGTCGAAGAGAAATTCCTGTTGAAATCTGATGTATGTCAGATTTATGAGAATATCATAGTATATAAGACAGCCAAAATACTTTCATTCCCTTTGTGCCTTTGTAGCATTTGTATTATTTTGTGTCTGAGTTGCTTGTACATAATGCGTGCCACTCGGGTGGGAATAAAGAGACATTAAAAAATTCATTGCTTATGCTTCAAACACAAAATTAATATGTGGTTGCATAAAACTAGTATTCTGTGCTAAAATTGTCAAAAGAATTACAATTAAATTTGCCGGAAAACGTAAGGTATAATGTAATAGCTCTTGTCCGATGCTGGTGGGTTTCTTCATGACCAGCCGGCTACCCTGGATCCCATGGCGAAGCTCCTTTTCTGCCTCTCTTCTCCAGTTGTTTGTGCTAAATTGTCCTGCTGCTCATTGCTCCTTCCATAACCCATCGCCAATATTCCTGCTCTGCTGTTGTGTACCTTTGTGTTCGTGCTCTACATTCTTGTTTGCATGCTCCTTATATCTTAAAAAGTTCCATCCTCTTACCTTCATGAATCATCTAATTTCAGAAATGTGATTTGGGTGTGTCCAGTGCTCAAAATTGCCTTATGAAATCTTCAGAAAAGTGATAGGTGTTTTAAAAAATAACAGACCCTCCATCAAATGATTCAAAAGATGAAAGTCAAGATTTTTATTTTGTAACTTTGATTTTATTTTTAATTGCATTTTTCAATTACAATACAATTGCTCATAATAATTTTCATATTATTATTTAAAATATTATGAAATTTTTGAATTTTTTTTCAAGTCTATAATTTAAAATTTTTACATAATATTAGAGTGTGTTGCATTTGAAATTTATTTAAATGCTATTAAAATTAAGAAAATAATTTCTCCAAATAATTTAAATCAATCTTTATGTTTAATAAAGATTGTTATTATGTTTGTTAATGTTATTGTTATTAATTATGTTAAATAATTAAATCATCTTACGTTTTTATTTAAAGTTCAAATACTTCATTTAAAATATTTATATTGATTTTTCATTTGGGTGAAAATTGTATCAATATTGATATTTTATTCAATAATTTAATATTCTCAGTTCTAATTTAATAATCTTGTTAAATCAGACTTCCAAGCATTTAAGAATAATATAGGTAAATATACCATTGACTATCATCAAAAATTAAATTCAGCAACTTTTTACAGAAAAATTGACAAAATAACTCTGTGCACTATATCCTTTAATTTTTAATATTTTGTTGTTGTAATGGATAATTATTTAAGTTTATATAATTTTTTACAAATATAATTCTTGGCCTTTTTATATTTCTGATATAAGATGTTGAATGAGGTTTCTGTATAATGTAATAGTAAGAGAAACTTAGGTATCACTTTTGAAACACTTTTAAATACTAACCTCTAACTCAGACATCACTGTAAGTTATGATTGTGTGTCAAAGGGCCATATTGCACTCCCAATTCTTGTGGTGGTGGGGAAATTGTAATGATATTATAAACTCTAATTTTAGTTGTAATTAATAAGTTTTGTCTTAATTTAGCCCATAGTAACATCATTTTAAAATGTTCTCGTATTTCCTGATCCCATTAATTTTTTTCTATTTAATAAATCAAATGAAGCTTTGTAAAAATACTGTGCATCAATCCATGTGCCAAATTAAGAGATACACTCTTCTGATGGATCCCTGCGTTTCTCTTGGGATGGTCAACATGTGTGAGAATTCCAGTCAAAATTCAACCAGTATCAGATTTATGAGAATATCATGGTATATAAGACCAGTCAAAATGATTTCGTTTTCTTTTTGTAACCTTCATTTGTTTTTGTGTCTGCGCTTCTTGTGCATGATGTGAGCCTCTTGAGATGAAATAAAATGAACTTAAAAATTTTAACCTGTTCCTGTCATAATGATGAGTGTTAAATGAAACTCATTTGAAGTTGCCTTTGATCATCACAATCGCGAAAATTTATTGGCCAGATGAAGCAATTCTATTTCTAATATTCAATTCTGATTTTTATCTTTATAGCAAATGCAACACAACAGAACATCACACCTAAAAGATAAGATGAAGAGAGAAATGCAATATTTTTATTAACTGCATTGCCATCTTAAAAAAAATGAAATTTTACTTGAATCTAAAAAAATAATGATCTTGCATATTATCTTGCCATCTTTCTAAAATCAAAGCCAAAATTAAAGAGAAAGAAGGGGAGGGGGACTGAATTTATTACAAATTTATTTGCTAGTGCAGTATTAGATAAGACAATAAAAAAATAAGACAACTTAAAAAATAAGAAGAGAAATAAATGAATTCTTATTCTGAATTTATCTTTGAAAGAGATATTTCAGTAAATTAATTTGTGGATGAATTAGTTCAGATTATTGTTAAAAAATAGTTTTAACGTTATATTATTCAGAAAATACAATGTCTAGTGAAAAAACAAACAAACAATTTATACCATTAAAAGGAAATAAAAAAGTAAGCTACCTGGATAAATCAAGGCAATATGCCACCATTCCATACAAGTTATCTAGGCCTTTTTGCTCTGTAAAAACCATAGTGCTTTGTCGAAACACATCTGCGAAACGATAAAATAAAATGCAAGAAGCTGGATGGTCATCTCGACCTAAAAATAAGACCAATAATTATGCAGAAGGACAATAATCTTCATGCAGTCAAAATTTTCCAAATTATAAGTTTCAAAAGGTTGTAAGAATAGAATAATACATGCTAATAAAAATGCAAGCCCTTGAATTTAAATCCTACTAACAAATGGATATAATTTATAAGAAGCTTGAAGGTTGGAAGTGGAGAGAGGAAGGACCTTTTAGCTATTTTTTTATGAATTAAATTCTGACCAGTCATTTTCAACAACTAGCTGTTTGTCCAAAATCTAATTAAATTAATTGGCAGAACCAAAGAACTAATTACCTGGTCACACACACAACATCAATTTCATAAATTTTAATCACAATTAATTGTTTCACAATTATGAAACAAAAATGAATGAATGTCAATTATGAAAATGACATATATAGTCATAAAAATTCGTCTGTCTTTAACAAATCAAATTTTCGGAAGACATTAGTATGTTTATGTGAAATAAAATCCATAACAAACCTTAATCAATGCCCTCAAGCTTAATACTGAAATTTATTTTATATGTAAATTCATCACGCTAATATGTTATCAAAGGTCGTCTTCCTCCTCTTTCTTCATTTTTGAATTATATATATATATATATATATATATAAGATAGGGTGCCCAATTCAACAATCTGGCTGATATCACCAACTTTCAAGAATAGCTAATTGATCAGAAAGTTTTATAATTACTATGCATCTATAAGTTAAAATGGTTCTTTTCTTTATTTCTGTATGATTTATTTAATCACAACTGCTAACATCTGTAAGATTTATTTCATAACATGCTAATAACATTGATAACATCTACAATAACCATAACCATATTAATAAAATTGATTTAATCATGACCGCATAGAACTGTATCTTATCCCCCCCCAAAGAAAAAGAAGAAACCATATTATTTGAATTGTAATGTATGTAGATAACGTAGTTTTTACTACGTTATCTTATACTTGATCAATAATGATGGAGTATTCTAATTGATCAGTTTATTTTAAGAATCAAAATTAATTGGAAAAATTGGTCCAGTTGTTTAGATTAAAGATTTAATGTTTTACTATGCAACAGCTCTCAAATGGAAGGTCTAAGGTTTATAATCATAAATATGAAACAAAAATTATCTAAATAAATATAATAAACCTATAAGGAATTTTGTCAAAGCTACCCATTCCCTCATTTCTAGTAGAGAACTTGCAGTATACTTGAGTTTTTTTCTTCATTTATTTGTAAAATGAGATAGGTGGTCACTGATGACATATTTAAATGTCAACTTCCTAGTAATATTTAAGGCTTTGAAACCAGTTCAGTGATTTGGCATGGTAAATTTAAGGATATGTTTTCTCTATAGATAATGATCAATAAATCAGTTTTTTTTTTCCAACTAAATTTCTCTCGAAAATGGAAGGTAGAAAAGGATACCCTTGATGAAAGGTTTAAAGGTCAAAACAACTTTGTTGTTTTGTAATACAAAAAACTTGTTTTACAATGCAAAAACTTGCAAAACCAGGAGCAGTTGTTTGAGTGGTCAAATGATTCATTAGTTTTTCATTTGTTATAAATATAGATAGGATTGTATGCAATCAAATTTTCTTATTTCATTGAATTGTTCTCTTTTTCTTTTCAAAGCATATTTATTTTCTGTTATTTTGATTTTTATTATTTTAGTTCATTTTCAGTATTTATTTCCATTCCAATAAAGTTATCCTTTATTTCATTTTCTGTTATATATTTCGATTTTTATTACCTACTAGCCGCCTTTGGCGACCAGTCAGTTCACCAATATTAATGCCGACTAAAGGGTTAAATCATTTTTTATATAACTTGGTCTCATAATAAGTTTTTCAGCAAAATATTTTTAAGATTCAAATTTCGACAGTCATATAATTCACTTATACTATTATGTAGGCCTTAAGCAGTCCTATCATTGAAGTCCGTATACCTCTATGATTTTCTATCAGTGCACGTAAAATTCACTTTTAAATTAAATTGAAAATTATGAAACTTCAACTAATATAAAAACTTCTTTACTCAATTCTAGCACGTCTTTAAATAAAACTAAGAACCGAAAGCAGAATAGTCCGACATTGAAGTTTTATGTTCAATACAGCAATTGCAACATTATAATTTTTTTTTAATAATTTATAAGATCTCAAGCAATTATTCAGCAAACATTTGTCAGGTTAATTGAAACCTTCAGTTTTTAATTTTATTTTTAGATGTATATAAATGCTCTCAATAATATATTTTTTTAGGTTTATAAATATATTTCAAAAAATTATGGTTTAAATTCCTTTTCTCTTATAGATTCATATTTGTAAAATATTCTTAATATTTCAACTGCGAAATAATAAATAAGCATTTTTATCTTCTTCAAATCTGGCTGATTTATTCAGTTCTGAATATTGCAAGTTTAGAACAATCATCATTATCATAATCTAGACTAATTATTCTAGATTAACTCTGATTGGCTTCTTTGATATCTTTATAAAGTGATCTAACATCGCCAGTTTATATCGAATAGTTATGTTGAAATTTTCATAGATCGATCAGCTTTGATGATTGATTTAGTTAATTGGAATGCCACTTTTTTATTTAAGGACTTATTGTCTCAAGAATATTTTGTTAAATATGATTCACAGAGCAGATCATGTATAAAAAAATTTAATTCATCAGCATTTTTTTCCCCTTAATCTATAATGATATATTTCACTTGGACCAATTTCTAAGAGATTTATGTATCTCTCCAAAAAAATAAGAAATTAGATGTTGGGCTCCGATTACAGAAGATGCCGTGTAGATGTTAAGCCATATTTGCCTTAAATAAAACTGGATTAATTGGATTAGTAATATATGTATAGTAAAATATCATAGAAAACGTTTCCATCCCTTTATTTTCAACATATTTGTTTCGCTTTGAGCAGATACTTCCCGAATATGACATTTTTATTTGTTTAATTTGCTATTATAGTTATTTATTTTTTCTCATGTGAGAAAATGATATTGTTTTGGTAGAAAGATTTGATATCTCCAAAATATACGAGTAAAAAAAGTTTTATATGCTTTTACGAATTTTGAATTGTTAATTATTACGTATGCTTGTTTGAAAGAAGATGCGTTTTCAAATAGCTGGTCTACTTTTACCAGTATAGCTTTAATATTACGTTACTTCGTTGAAAGCAGATGCGTTTTAATTTCGGCATGATTCATTAAAATGCGGAGATAAATTACAATCACGAAGGCGAAGTCTTTGATTTGCACAAAATATCTTCTTCACATAAGTAAAAGTAACAATTCAAAACATGGGTTATAGTTTTAAAAATTAAAAAAAAAAAAAGAATCCATAAATATTTTACCACTACTGATTATCAATTCTTTTTTGTTCTTCGTTTCTTTGAAATGACGTCATTAAAATCAGAACTTCTAAAAATGCGGTGGCAACATTTTATTAAAAACTGATTTTTTTGAGATTATCGAGAAGATATTTTTATTTATTTATTTTATTATTTTTGCGAAATAAATTGTTGAAAAAAAAAGATTAAATTAAATGTTTAAAAATTCATAAAAAAATAGAGTTTTAATTCGTAGGTTAAAACAGTACTATCATTAAAAAGCTAGTTTTTTTAGCATTAACGTGATGCAAAAATCAATTTTGTACTGTAATATTTTCGGAAGTTATGGCGAAAAAACGTTGAAATTTGGCTTATTTTTTTAATTAATTAAAATTTTAATTAAAAATTCAAAAAAGGGCTCCGAGGTGCACATTCCCGGCACCCAAGGTATACATATACCAAATTTGGTAGCTGTAGGCCGAACGGTCTGGCCTGTGCAGCGCCAACACACACACACACACACACACACATCGTACTTTATTATAAGTAAAGATAAAGATAAAGATGGTTCACCAAATAAAAATAATTACCAGGCAAAATCACCATTATTTTCATATTCTGATTTGATAACTTTATTTATATTTTGATTTCATCATGATTCAGGCAACATTTTAGAAGTACTGTTATAATATAAAAGGTTACAAAGGAGCTAAAAAAATATATCAACCCACATCCCCCCTCTCTCTTTCTCTCTATATATAATTTCAAAATATTCTGCATAATAAAGAACAAAAATAACCTTATCATTTCTCAGCGTTTCTTTGCACAATTTTTATGCAGTAGGAAATGAAATTTAAAAACTGAAAAGTTATCCATTTATTCCAGATAAATTAGTTTCCTAATTGATTGCATCCACATTAATAAATTAAAATTACCAATTCATCATTTTAGATCATATTGCACTAAAGGCTCTCATAAAACTATTACTGTCTCAAATTAAATGTCGAAAAGTAAACATCTTATTGTAGTGTTGTTAAATGGCATTACAATTCCTGAAAGAGTTAACATTTAAAAACTCTAAACTATGGATTGGAATGATTCCCTATAACTATATCTATGACTGAAAGTGAATTTTGCTTATGACTCAAGTTCACAATGTTATAAGTTAATTTGTTATTATTTTTTTTCAGTGTTTTGAACTATATAACAATTTAATTTTACTTTAATTTAAACAACTTTACTATCCAGCACAATGTAATACTACATCAATCAGAAATATTCATACCTGCTCGGCCACTTTCTTGATAAAAATTTTCCATTGACTTTGGTAAGGAATGATGAATTACAAAGCGTACATCGGGTTTATCAATGCCCATACCAAATGCAACTGTTGCTACTATGACTTGAGTAGAGTTTGAAGTCCAGTTTTTATGGACAGAGCTGCGATTATTTGCATCCAATTGAGCATGATATGCTCTGGCCTTAACTCCTCGTTTTCTTAATTCTGAAGCGATTTCTTCACAATCTTTGACTGAGAAGCAGTAAATAATACCTAATAAATAAAAAAAATATTTACCAAAAATTAGAGAGATTTTATGAAATCTTAAAAATATACAAAAAATAATAGTTTTGTTTTAAAAATCTAAGTATCTGGTAAATAATATACCCAAAAGCTAAATTTAAGATATTCTGATACATGTAATACAAAAATTTCAATCATTATTTATACTCCAAAAACCACTAAATCATTCAATATAGAAATATTTACAACTTACAGTTACATTGTAAAGTTTTTGATCACTTTTATTCATTGAATTAATCCTACATAATAAGCACATAAAATAATTCAGAAAATTAAAAAAAAACATTAATTGCCCTTTTTATTAGGCAGAATTTTTTAATAGTTACTTGCCTGAAAGCCCATTAAACCTATTTTTTAATAAATCTTCCAATTCTGACACATTATCTTTTTGACATGAAGATTTACAAACAACCTGAAAGGTAAGTAAGTAAGAAATGTAGGTTATAAAACAGTTATTTGATCTAGACTAACTTACAAAACACAACTTTCTTTTTATTTTCATAAGTACATTTCAGAATATTTAAGTACTCAGAATATTTAAGTAATTTTATGTTTTGATTTAATCTACAATACAGAAATCTAATAGTTGAAAAATTACACGAAATCCATTATAATAAACATATTCATTAATTGTAAAAAATAAACACACACATATATATACATTCTAAAAATTCTTCTAATTATTTTTTCACATAAAGGAAATAATTGTGAATTCATTATTCATTTTTATTATTCTGTTTTCTATATGTCATTATATTACTATTTCATTTCAGATCTTGTATATAATAAGGTATTATAATAAGATTATCAGAACATTAATAAAAAAATTTACTCCATAAAATGAAGTTATAGACTGAAACAACTTGATACAATTAAAAATACTGAAACTAAACTATACATATTAAAACAAACTGAAAATTTGTTATCAATAATACAAAGTACAATAGCATAACTTTAGTACTATTTATCAAATATTCAGTTTTCATAAATAATACATAAGCATATTTCTTATAAAAAGTAAACAAAAAATTTTAGGAAACAAAATGTACAGGTAATTTTTAAACATAATTACAACATACGCAGATATTTGTATTTCACAATTCAAAAAATTTCAATTAAAATTGATGCAAAGTCACTTGTTTTCAAGTTATTTGATTTATATTTATTCAAACTTCCCCTTCCCAGATACAATTTACAAAATAATAATAATAATAATAATAATAATAATAATAATAAATAAAAAAAATCATAATTTAATAAAATATTTAAGAGAAAAAAAGTACAAGAATATTAAACCTATATATTTTTTATGCATTTAAAATCATTTTGTAAAAAGGATAGTTATTCAATTATTGTGTACATAAAAAGCACTGTTATTTTAATCATTCAACAATGACAAACATTGATAGTGAAAAGAGTCACACAATAGAACCAATCCTTGGCATGCAGTTAATATTTAAGTACCAAATAAAACTCATTAAATTTTAGTGACCAACAATTTCATGTACTTCATTTTGAAATGAAAATAATTGCACTTAGGACAGTCATTACAGTTACAATAATAGTAGTATAGAATTGCAGAAAAAGAAAACCCAACAAAAATTTAAAAATTACAATATTGAAAATCATATAAAAACTGTTACTTAATTGTCTAAAAAGTTCTTATTTAAGAATTAGTTTGTGAAATGTTTACAAAAAAGGAACTAATTCATTACAAAAAGAATGTAGAAAAAATTAAGACACAAGAATGCAATATTTACTTCATATTTCAGATTAGGTCGATTGAAAGAGGCTTTTAATACCAAACATCCTTTCATGCTTAAAATAGACTGAATATCTTGTATAATTGCAGTAGAAGCTGTGGCAGTTAGACCCAAAATAGGCACTTTGGGAAATTGCCGCTTCATAATACCAAGAAATTTATAATCTGTCAAAGGAAAAACAAAACAAAACTATAAAATCTCAATTGAGGAAGATTTTCTTACATTTATTGGAAAAAAGTAAAAAATGAAAAGAAACATTTGAATTCAGAGACTAAATAAAGTTTCAAAGCTATTTGCATTACAAAAAAAAAAAAAAAAAAAAAAAAATGGAAAGAAAATTCAAGCAATACTACACTCCAAAGGTTTAGCTACAATTATGTGCATGCATGTAAGCACGCATGCACGAACACAGGCACACACACAGATAGAGAGAGAGAGAGAATTATTTTTATAATCAATGCAATATTGCAATAACTAAAAAAAATAATAATTAAACTAAATAACTTGATTAATCAGTCACCTGTTAATATATCACAATACTTTATATGGATAGCTTTAAAATATGGCCAGGGAAAAATTTAACAATCATCATAAAACAAATAATTACTTTCCAAAGTATGTTAAGAATTTTAAAATCTACTTGGAGGAAAAAGCTGATGGATTACACAAATAATTAAATCAAAATTACACATTTGTCCTTATGCCCAAAACTATTCAAAAGTTAAGTAACAAATCAGAAGAAAAAAATTAATTATTTGTAAAATAAGTAGATGCTTAATTATTTCTGGTTTCTACAACCCTAAATGAAATTCAAAATATAAGTACAAAGATACAAACAGTAATTTCAAACGATGCAACTACAATGATTTAATTCTGAATATTATGAAATTTATATAATTAAAAATAAACATAATCAGCAACATTATCAAAGACCATTATATCTCTATTTAATACAAAAGTCCCCAAATATATTCATTATAACTAGTGGATGAAAATCAGTATTTAATAAACCTAATTATGCTGTAAAAAATATAATTTTTTCATAACTATAAGATACATTAGAAGAAATTGTATTTAAGTGTGTATAAATTGTAATGCAAAATTAATCAAATGATAGTCCATCATATAGTATACAACTACATAAGAAATAAAATGAAAAAATAAAGAATATATAACATTATTTTTTATTACAGATAACTAATAAAAACTTAATTTCAAATGTTATAAAAATACAAAAAAAAAAAAAACTTTAAAAATGTGTAGGTATTGTTTTTGTCTAATTGAGATCAAACAGCAATATTTCTTTTATATTCACATAAATAATTACAAGCTTAATAGAAGATAAGAAAAAATTAACCTGGTCTGAAGTCATGACCCCATTGTGAACAGCAATGAACTTCATCAATAGCTAGTAATGAAAACTGCCCCATTTGATACATTTTTTCTAATTTAGACATGAAGCGTTTACTTTTTGCTAGCTTTTCTGGAGTGACATACAGAAGCTTGATAGAAGGATCCTTGGATGTCATTTCTTTATGAACACGATTCACATGCTCCCGAGTGCTGCTTGCATTGAGAAGTGTTGCTGGTAAATTTAATGATTCCATTGCCATGATCTGATCTTCCATCAGAGACACTAATGGTGAAACAACCAGTGTAATTCCTGTCAATTTATGAAGTACAGAAATTAGTGGAATGAAATAAAAGCAATGGATAAGAAAAATAAAATTTTCTGAAAAAATATAAAATTAGTAAAAAAATTATAACAAGCAGTTATATTACATATGGATATTACCAAATAAAATTATATTTAATTCTTAGCATATAACTAGCATAAACTTTAGTTATTGTCCATCAATAAGATAATTTAATGAATAATTACAAGAGCTTCTTTGTTAAGTTAAGAATATATTATTTATCTATGCTTATTTTAGAGAGGAATACCATATTATATATATTTTTTCAAATCAGACTAAACGTTCTGGTTTAATAAAATTTTTAAAATATAAAGGTGGGAAATTAACATTCTAAAAAAACAATTTAAAAAATTGGTTTGTGGTTATGTTTTATTTTAGGTACACACTATAAATAAATTGTTGTTAGTTATATGGGCTAAGATTGCATAAAGCCATTTTTGAGATTGGTCATTTTTTGGTAGTGCTTTGTTTGGGTTTACATGGCAGTTATTTTTTATGTTGCTGTTAATGAATTTTCTTGCTCATTTCCATTGATTTTTTTTCCTGTTGTACATATTCCTTTAGCCTACTTTCATTATTTTCAACTAAATCTCTTTGCGTGAACCCCCCTTTTTTGCATGTATTGAGTTTTTACATATATATATATAATGAAAATCATATTTGATTGAGTTGTTGAGAATAAATATCAGAGTCGTGGCCGAAATCATGGAGAATACAGGTGGAATTTTTAAGTTCTTTTTATTCCAACACGGAAGTAGGCATTATTTACAAGTGAAGGCGACCCTCACAACACAGAACGACACAACACAGAACTCACGAAAGCTAAGTGTACAAAAGGGGCGGGAAATCATTATCCCTGGTCTTAAATACCAAGACTTGGATAGGGATAAATATTTTTTATAGAGCTTATCAACTTGGATTTCAGTGGGGATTTCCATGTTTCACACATAAGAGGTAAGGGAAACACAGGGATCTTTTTAAAAGTATTTTGTTTAGGCCAGCAATTTTCATCTCTCCCACGGAGTGTGAGAAAGTAACAGGTGTTTGGCTGTTTCAGCAATTTTTACACAGCTTCTCTTGAATTCATTAACTAGAGCGAGTGAAATGGATCATGAAATAAGAGAATATTTTAGAAGGATATTACTATGGGCTAAATTAAGATAGGGCTTTGGAAATTAATTAGGATTAAAATTAAGAGTTTAAAAATATCATTATATATATATATATACATATACTGAAACAATTTTAAAAGAGGTATATATAATAAATTGTCATTTTTCATTATAAATTAGAAAGATACACAAATGTATTAAGAGAGCGCGTATGCTGCTATTCCTAAAGACATAGTGGAACTAAGAAGAATAAAAAACAGATATGTAAGTGAAAAAATGAGAAGTCCGGCCTGAACCATCAAGCAAGGATTCCAATAAAATTCCATTTTTTATTGGAATTAATAAGTTACAAGGTGAAACGATGACAATTTGTGGCTTAGATTTAGAAAATCCTTGCTTTTTGCACGGCCAATTATATGTTGTGTGTTCGAGGGTTGGAAAACCATCGAATTTGTTTGTTTATACCCCACAAGGATTAACCAAAAATATCGTGTATGAAATGGCGTTACGATAAATTTATTTTTTGTACATTAAAAAAAATATATCTTTTGATCACAATAGATTGAATTTCATCTTTTTTTACCCTTTAATTAAAACAAGTTTCTATTCAACAAAGTTTCAGTTCAGCTTCAGTTTCTATATTGAACTTAGCTCATAGTATACGCATACTCACAAGCAATCAATAGGTTTAATTGTGGGAACTCTACACGTGATGACGTCAGATATTGTAATAACATTTTCATACAATTTTTCATCAAAACGAACCAGATTGTTATAACTTATTCAAGAAGGTTTGAAATTTTCGGACACTGTCTTTCGGGTCCGCTAGTATATATATATATCTGTTAATTTGCTGCAGTATTCATTGAGATGTTATGAAATGCTATTGCTGCTGTTGCTAATGCGTCACATTCGGCCATTTCACTAAAATTTGGTGACAAACTATTTTTTTGGCACATAATTTTTTCAAAAGCCCCATAGTGATACAGTTTGATAATATTTAACAATGTGATCAGATCACCAAATCTGACAATAAACATCAAAATTTCCACGAGTATGAAGTCACAGGTAAAAGCTAGTAAATATATAAATAAAAGCATTATTAAAAAAGAATTAAGGGCAAACATTTTTATTAAAAAAGAATTAAAGGCAAACATGTAGAGAGAACATTTATTTTTACAATCTGAACTTGCATACAATTATCCAGAATATTATCCAATAAATTGGACATATTGTAAGGGAAGGATATTTTGAAAAAAGAATGCTCTACTTTGGCAATATACTGATAAATTCAGGCAGATGAGAACCTAAACCGATATTTTTAAACATTATGTGGAAATACAGTTTTGATGCAATTCTACAGTAAAATTTAAATCTTGAGATTTTTAGCAATATTTTCAACATTACAATTTCTAGTACAAAAAGAAGGGAGGGAGGGAGGGAGGGAGAGAGAGAG